>JBCFYV010000003.1:62639172-62709183 GCA_039000515.1 Timema cristinae | reverse complement strand
GGTCACCCTTTTTAACTAAAATAATAATATATATGAAAAAAACTAAGACATTTAAAAAAAATTATCGCTAAAATTTTTAAAGGGAAAGGGGCTTTAAAGGAAAATCTATAATCTTTTTAAACGCAATGTTTTCCCAAATAATTTTGTTAATGTCGGAAACCCCCCTTTTTCGCTCAATTAAAGGCATCAAAGTTTCTAAATCTATCTAATCACATTAAGTAGTTTTATAATTTCGAAAATTAACTTCTAGATATTAAGATACAAAAAGCGACTTACTAATCTTGTCTCGCTGACTTACTCGCCCGTGACAGATCTATATTTCACAAACTCGCTCCCACGTACCAATAAAGCCCCAACCCCAAGGGCACCCCCCTTTTTCTTTTTTTTCTTTTAACCTTCTCGAAAACCCAAACCCGGTAAAAAAAAGCTAGCCCCGTAAATATGCGGCCAAACAAGTCCCCCCGCCGTAATCTAAAAAAAAAAAAAGAAGATTAAAAAAAAGTAAGCGTACCGCCCTTTTTAAGTCGCCTTCAAGTACCCTCAGCCGGAGTTTAAGCTCTGAGGTATGGATCCTTCACCCACCTCTTTTTTAGTTATTAGTGTGATAGCTTTTTGCATCGACCGTTTAGCCCCCCCATTAAAAAAAATGGCCGACACTTTTTCTATCTGACATTTTAGTGGAAAAAGGGAAGGGGTTTTTTTTTTGCCTGTACACTCGCTCCCCGGGTTTTGTTATCATTACGTCCCCTGGATTAATCAGGACCATACAGGGGGGGAAAGGGGGGGTTAAATCCAGTGACGCCCCCCCACAGGAGCCGTACGGGGTTTTTTTAAACCCCCAACCCCCCAAAAAACCAAAAACTATTTTACTTTAAATTTTTTTAAAAATTTTTTTAGCACCACAAATTACTACCCCCTTAAGGTTTACGCCCATGCACAAAATTTCACTAAAAGTTTAGGAAGGGGAAAATTTAATTGAAGGAACGCACCCGCATTTGCGTAAATGAAAGTGGAAAAAACCACCTTCACTGCACCTGATCGGGATTGAAACCCGATATCCCCGTCTTTGGCAGTCTAGTCTAACACAAGAGTCGCGCGTTAGACCACGTGGCCACCGAAGTGGGTTATTTTATGAACAAATCGAACCACATGAAGTTTATTTTTTTAACACCATGTCTTACTACTTGTTCAAGTTATACGCACATGTACTCTAATGTGTTATATACATAGAAGATCGAATTTAGTGGAAGTATACCAGCATTTTCGTGGAGGAAGAATGAAAATCCGTATAGGAAACACGACTCTCAATGAACCCAACCGTGTTCAGTAGACGCTCGTGTTACAGTCATGGTAGGACTCGTTTCAAATGTAGCATCAATCTTGTAAGAGTTGGCTTACTTTCTCTATGACGTAGAAGCTCATGGCGCACTTTCAAAAGTAAGTCACCTATTCCTATTGAGTACGTTCTATCCAGTCCACTCATTACACCTTATCACTATCTTGAGCAAGTTCTATCCGTCCACCTCATTACACCCTATCCCTATCTTGAGCTAGTTCTATCCAGTCACCTCATTACACCTATTCCCATATTGAGCAAGTTCTATCCAGTCCACTCATTACACCTATTCCCATATTGAGTACGTTCTATCCAGTCCACCTCATTACACCTTATCCCTATCTTGAGCAAGTTTCAATCAGTCCACCTCCTTACACCCTATCCCTATCTTGAGCAAGTTCTATCCAATCCACCTCATTACACCTATCTCTATCTTGAGCAAGTTCTATCCAGTCCACCTCATTACACCCTATCCCTATCTTGAGAGCAAGTTCTATCGGTCCACCTCATTACACCTTATCCTTATCTTGAGCAAGTTCTATCCAGTCCACCTCATTACACCTTATCCCTATCTTGAGCAAGTTCTATCCAGTCCACCTCATTACACCCTATCCCTATCTTGAGCAAGTTCTATCCAGTCCACCTCATTACACCTATCCCTATCTTGAGCTAGTTCTATCCGTCCACCTCATTACACCCTATCCCTATCTTAAGCAAGTTCTATCCGCCCAACTCATTACATCTATCCCTATCTTGAGCAAGATCTATCCAGTCCACCTCATTACACCCTATCCCTATCTTGAGCAAGTTCTATCCGTCCACCTCATTACGCCCTATCCCTATCTTGAGCAAGTTCTATCCGTCCACCTCATTACACCCTAACCCTATCTTGAGCTAGTTCATCCAGTCCACCTCATTACACCTATCCATATCTTGAGCAGTTCTATCCGCCCAACTTATTACAGCTATCCTATCTTGAGCAAGATCTATCCAGTCCACCTCATTACACCCTAACCCTATCTTGAGCTAGTTCTATCCAGTCTACCTCATTACACCCTATCCCTATCTTGAGCTAGTTCTATCCAGTCCACCTCATTACACCCTATCCCTATCTTAAGCAAGTTATATCCACCCAACTCATTACATGCTATCCCTATCTTGAGCAAGATCTATCCAGTCCACCTCATTACCCCCTAACCCTATCTTGAGCTAGCTCTATCCAGTCCACCTCATTACACCCTATCCCTATCTTGAGCTAGTTCTATCCAGTCCACCTCATTACACCCTATCCCTATCTTGAGCAATTTCTATTCAGTCCAACTCATTACACCCTATCCTATCTTGAGCTAGTTATATCCAGTCCACCTCATTACACCTATCCCTATCTTAAGCAAGTTCTATCCGCCAACTCATTACACCCTAACCCTAACTTGAGCTAGTTCTATCCAGTCACCTCATTACACCCTATCCCTATCTTAAGCAAGTTCTATCCGCCCAACTCATTACATGCTATCCCTATCTTGAGCAAGTTCTATCCGTCCACTCATTACACCCTATCCCTATCTTGAGCAATTTCTATTCAGTTCAACTCATTACACCCTATACCCTATCTTGAGCTAGTTCTATCCAGTCTACCTCATTACACCCTATCCCTATCTTGAGCAAGTTCTATCCGTCCACCTCATTACACCCTAACCCTATATTGAGCAAGTTCTATCCGTCCACCTCATTACACCTAACCCTATCTTGAGCTAGTTCTATCCAGTCCACCTCATTACACCCTATCCCTATCTTGAGCAATTTCTATTCAGTCCAACTCATTACACCCTATCCCTATCTTGAGCAAGTTCTATCCGTCCACCTCATTACACCCTAACCCTATCTTGAGCAAGTTCTATCCGTCCACCTCATTACACCCTAACCCTATCTTGAGCTAGTTCTATCCAGTCCACCTCATTACACCCTATCCCTATCTTGAGCAATTTCTATTCAGTCCAACTCATTACACCCTATCCCTATCTTGAGCTAGTTCTATCCAGTCTACCTCATTACACCCTATCCTTATCTTGAGCTAGTTCTATCCATCCACCTCATTACACCCTATCCCTATCTTGAGCAAGTTCTATCCAGTCCACCTCATTACACCCTATCCCTATCTTAAGCAAGTTCTATCCGCCAACTCATTACACCCTACCCTATCTTGAGCTAGTTCTATCCAGTCCACCTCATTACACCCTATCCCTATCTTAAGCAAGTTCTATCCGCCCAATTCATTACATGCTATCCCTATCTTGAGCAAGTTCTATCCGTCCACCTCATTACACCCTATCCCTATCTTGAGCAATTTCTATTCAGTCCAACTCATTACACCCTATCCCTATCTTGAGCTAGTTCTATCCAGTCACCTCATTACACCCTATCCTTATCTTGAGCTAGTTCTATCCAATCCACCTCATTACACCCTATCCCTATCTTGAGCAATTTCTATCAGTCCACCTCATTACACCCTATCCCTATCTTGA
The DNA here is from genome assembly GCA_039000515.1 of Timema cristinae. Classification (NCBI taxonomy): domain Eukaryota; kingdom Metazoa; phylum Arthropoda; class Insecta; order Phasmatodea; family Timematidae; genus Timema; species Timema cristinae. The sequence goes on along the minus strand of JBCFYV010000003.1, from coordinate 62,705,325 downwards.
GCTAGTTCTATCCACTCCACTCATTACACCCTATCCCTATCTTGAGCTAGTTCTATCCAGTCTACCTCATTACACCCTATCCCTATCTTGAGCTAGTTCTATCCAGTCCACCTCATTACACCCTATCTCTATCTTGAGCTAGTTCTATCCAGTTCACCTCATTACACCCTATCCCTATCTTAAGCAAGTTCTATCCGTCCACCTCATTACACCCTATCCCTATCTTGAGCGAGTTATATCCATTCCACCTCATTACACCCTATCCCTATCTTGAGCAAGTTCTATCCGTCCACCTCATTACACCCTATCCCTATCTTGAGCAATTTCTATTCAGTCCAACTCATTACACCCTATCCCTATCTTGAGCTAGTTCTATCCAGTCCACCTCATTACACCCTATCCTTATCTTGAGCTAGTTCTATCCAATCCACCTCATTACACCCTATCCCTATCTTGAGCAATTTCTATTCAGTCCACCTCATTACACCCTATCCCTATCTTGAGCTAGTTCTATCCACTCCACCTCATTACACCCTATCCCTATCTTGAGCTAGTTCTATCCAGTCTACCTCATTACACCCTATCCCTATCTTGAGCTAGTTCTATCCAGTCCACCTCATTACACCCTATCTCTATCTTGAGCTAGTTCTATCCAGTTCACCTCATTACACCCTATCCCTATCTTAAGCAAGTTCTATCCGTCCACCTCATTACACCCTATCCCTATCTTGAGCGAGTTATATCCATTCCACCTCATTACACCCTATCCCTATCTTAAGCAAGTTCTATCCGTCCACCTCATTACACCCTATCCCTATCTTGAGCGAGTTATATCCATTCCACCTCTTATCCTCACATCTACATCAAGGTCTTCCCATTAGGTCAGCCAGTCATTACCCAGAACATGTTTCTAGAATCTCCCATTCAGGCTAAATGTCCTGCCCACCGTAATTTATGAGACTTGATTATCCTAACACTCATGGACGTCATTAGTGGGGGGGGGGGAAGACACGTCCCCCTAAATAATTCAATAATATACCTTACATGAGAAATGTTAGTTAGTTGAACTGTAATAATGGAATAAAGTAACTTATGCATTACAAACAGAAAACTCCATTCCGAATCAACTCGACTCGATAACTAATATCAATGATAAGAGCTTACAAAATCCCCTGAAATACTATAATATATTTTCAAATGTTGAGAATCTTGTTCGACGGCTGCTGGCAGTTCCACCCAGTTCTTCTGGTGAAGCAGAGAGGAACTACAAATGTACTTTTAACCGGCAAATGACAACTCTAATAGACAAGACAAATATCGCTCCATCGTGCTGTGAAACAAAGGAGAACGTAATTCACGAGAAATCCTAATCCCTTGTGTGACTATAAATGTATAAGAATGAATCAATACTAATATTTTAATACTTATTCAATCCAAATATTGTGGATATAATACTGCGGCCCGCGGGCCGACAGGAGACAAGAACTTTGGATCTTCGATGTAAAAGGGGTTGAAAACCCCTGTTTTACTAAGTTATATTATCAGCAGTACTCTAATTTTGATTATATGATTTGATTTTATATCACAATGGTCACGTGTAAATAAATTATATTTATGAGTCTAGGTTGTGTAAACTATTTTTATAGGTAATTTTTTGGTTTATTTTTTCATTTTGGATTTTTATGTTATATTTTCTTGGTTCATTTTTAGCCTGTTTTGAATTAATTTTAAGTCTTAATTATTATTCAGTATATTTTCAAATACTATTGATATTGTATACATAGGCATAGCCTACATAGACGTTCACACATTTTGTCGGGATGATAATATAATGTAGGCCATAAACTTTGTATCCTCTTTGCTTGTCTGGTTGTAAAATACACATTCCTGGAGAGACTGGAACTTGGCTGGAGAGGATTGCGTTAACTTTTCTAGCTGTTGGGTAAGGTTTTGTATGTAAAAATAGGACTAGAATATAGTCAGTGACTCACGGTTTGTGTGATCATTCTAATCAGGGAGCCAAATCGTAACCAAAACCGATAGTTAACATTAACAGTTATTTATAAAATACCGCAAACCTAAAGACAAATTGCCTCCAGAAAAGGTATATATATATATATATATATATATATATATAATAATATATATACTTAGGTACATAAAGGTTATTAAATTATTCTTTTTAAGGCGATTGGCCTTTTTAATTTGGCGTGGAAATGCAGAGCCATGGGAACAAACGGTTATCTTCAAGAATTTTTATTGTTTTGCAATTTTATTCTCGGAAACGGTTTGTTCAAGAATAGAAGCATGTTGATTAAGTTATACTTTTTATACACACACCTCCTCTATCATTTTAACAATGATCAAATATAAATAAAATTGACATTTTTCAATAGAAAACTACCGGATTCATAAAAAAAAATGTAACACCTAATAAACATTAATACATTATCTTAGAAGGATTGTTGAAAATATCAATATAAAAATTTCACTCGTTCTCAAGAAAACTGATATTTCCAAACGTATGATTTTTCCGCATCTACGCGCCATCTACGGTTTCCGTGATATATCTGTTCTTGATGGCGCGGAAGGATACTTTGGTCGATTGTGAAGCCACGCCATGTCTTTCCCCTTCCCGTCGAACATCCAGCTAAATATGTTTTAGTCTAACACTCGACAGGGCAAAGGGCCTTAATTGCATATTATGCCTTTCTTCCCTTAACTTGGATTTTATTTTGAAATAATCTCGTTTTCCTTACTCAATAATTATTTTTTTGTCACAGTCAGACGTATCCTCTTTTTTATAGAAAGGCCTATAGATATCTTTTAATTTGTTGTAAATTATTTTTAATATATTGTTCTATTTATGAATTGTTTAATGATAGTATAATTAATTTTATTAAATATAAAAATTGGAACCTAACTAAGAACCAAACAGAACAGAACAGGAACTTTTATTTTTATTTAACCGAGACCATTTTACTGGAATTGGAACAAGAATTATAACCTTTAAATATTTCGGCTTGACTCCCTGATCTTTATTAGAACATACAACGGAAAACTCACCTGTGCATCTTGAAAGTAGAAATTACCACTTTCGGTCAGGGATGGTGAATTCGACTGACTGACGGAAGGTCAGAATTAGTTCAAATCGGAGCTGGGTTTTTTTTCTACTGTAACTTTTACGCTAGTTTTAACAATATTCCACTGGTTTCTGTGGTGGCCACATGATATATGGCGTCACCCTCGCAATAGACTAGACTGCCTATGACGGGAAGATCATGTTGCGAATCCAAGTCGGGTTTATTGAGGGTGTTTTTACAACCCTCCTCAACCCTAACGTAATTAGTAGATGTGCGTACAACCTGAACAGGTAGTAAGATACAGCGCTTAAAAATATATGTATAAAACTTATACTAACTCTGATTATCAATAATTATACATTGTAATTATTTAAGTGAAAAAACAACATAAGATACAAAATAAATGGCACAACATATTCAACAGGTTGGAATAAAACACAAATACAAAAAACAAACAATTATTTTAATTTAATTTATTTTATTAACTTTTGGAACTATAATAAGTTTTTTTTTCAATACATTCACAGTATTACAATAATTTATAAGCAATTACTTTTTTTGTTTATTAATGGTTAGATCTGCAAGGCACGCACACACTAATAATAATATTACTTACTATATCATATTCAATTAGCCCAACTAATGTCTAGCCTATTCTAATATCGCAGTTTCTGCTTTTTGACAAAACAATAACAAAGGAGAACAAATTTATCAGAACAGCTGGGAATCGAAGAAGTGGCCACTCGATATGAATTACAACCAGTATAACAAGTGCCTGTTGCTTTATACACGTATGAATTTACATTAACAGCGACGTGTCGTGTCTTGTGAGTGTTGCCTGTGTAAGCAGAGCTAGTTCAAACTAATGACCAATTCTCGAAATATATGTTTTATTTCCAAAATGACTGATTATATCCATACATGACTAATTAAACTAACTTATATCTATAACATACATAACACCTAGCTCTCAACCGTTAACTCATCAATGTGATAGGGGGATCCCCCTTATTTCACCAATGACACATTTTTTGGCCATGCCGGGAATCGAACAAGGGCAGTTCAGTAGGCATAAATACTACTGACTAAGCTAAGATGTATCGGAGAAGTTCCCCGAAATAAGACTGATTCTGCCACCAGTTTGATTAATTAGGCTGATATAATTTGAAATTTATATGAATAAAATAAAATGGTGTTTATAAGTTAAGTTGCTAAAATGTTTTAATGTGAAATCTGGCAACGATGCATATATTCATAGCCAGGTACGAGTGTTTCTAATTCTTTCGGACATTATTGTTATTAACTTTCAGCTTTAGCTATTCGTAAGAAAGCTCATTATATATATATATATATATATATATATATATATATATATATATATATATATATATAATAAATACACACACACACACACATCTCATGGACCTAATTTATTGGCACTGTCCAATGACTCCATGGTGTGAGCCCACACGCGAGCTATACCGACCAATTGGCTGGCCAACACCCGTTAGCAATGCTATTGCTAACATTTGCAGAAAGAGGGTGTCATGGGGTCGGCACAGCGAGCACCCTCGGCCGTTAATATAGTTTTCTCATCACTAATCATTGGTCAGGTATCAACGAAGATTTTAATTCTCATGTGACCCGCCTCAATGGCAGAACGGTTCTAAGGCGTCCTAAATGGTCTCCCACTCTGCTTTCACGCAAATGCGGGTAGACTACCTCTAAAATGTTTCCTTCCTCATCCCTAGAGTATTATCAAATATGCGTATAAACTGGACAGGTAGTAAGATGAGGGATAAAAAAAATATTCCCATGTGAGTTCTGAGATTAGAATTGACGTGTTATTGGTCAAATGGGTGGTCTAACAGGGGAGAACATATCATAGGTACAGTTACAACAATCTCTGCTTGCCCTGGAAACAATCTATGACGACACACAAAATATACAAACGGGATAAGATAATTTTCATCATAAAATAAATGGAAGAATTATATTCATAACTATATTTTATAATTCTATGGGTTGGAAGGAGAAAGGTATGTGCAACTCAGACAAGATACAAACCTTATTTTCACCCTCACCAGCAACATATTCCAATGAGCGTATTAAGCTTAATTTTCTAACCTAAAAAGATTAATTTTATATAATATAAGATGAGAAGTTGACATTACATTTTGGTCTAATATATTGTGTTTACAAATATGGCCATCAAACTTGTCAAAATTATTTATGGAAGGACCGTAAAACACGAAAGAGAACTATAACACACGCTGCAGACGTTTAGAATTTCACTCTTTATTTAAGAAGTTGTTTGATATTTTTTAATATGGTTCCCACCAAAATGTATACAAAAGTTACCAATAGGTCTCAGGCCATTAAAAAGTTTAAATTTTAAGTTAACAGTTAAAAAATATTCATCCCCGTTTTACGCAAATATGTATACGATTATTATTATTATTATTATCATCATCACCACGTATTACTACCCGTTCAGGTTATACGTACTTACGCTAATGTGTAATGGTAGGGTGGTTGTGAGATGGAGGACCTACAGTTTAACATGGGATCCGAACCACGGTGGAGGCCTAGCATTCCACACATTCAAATGTTATGTTAATATACGTCTTGTCAGAGGTGAAAGAAGTGTTTGGCAATAATATAAATCTGTGCCGGGACCGAGGATTGAAACCTGGACCCCCAACACAGAAGTCTTGACACCATACCACTAGACGACCAGGTCACCTCATAATTTAGAGATTAAAGTAAAATTTTGGAGAACCCGAGATCAAACGTTCTTCTATGAAACAAGTCATATTTCGATAGGGTCAAAACAGAACCATTTCAAGCTAATGTGGGATTGTTTTATTGTGTTTTATATAAGTTATCAACGCTGTTCTTTTTTTACTTGAAAATAGCAACCACGACCTCACTTCTGAAGGAAGAGAGGAGAATAAAATAAATTATCTCCACCTACTTTTACGAGCACCCGCTGCTTACGCCCAACTGTCTATATAAAAAAAATACCATACGATTTTAAGTCCATCCATGTTTAGCCTGTCCTATTAAAAAAAACTCGCCCAAGGTGCTCCAAGAGGAAACACTGGATGGTAGTCTGGATAAGTGTCATATAAGAGAATATCATACAACAAATGCTAATCACGCTGTTCCCTTACTGGGTAGGCAAGAAACCGTGCATATAGCTATAAAAAAAACTCTCTTCTTGGGGTAAAAGAGAAGGGGGCGTGAGGAAAAGACAGTGTTTTTACAGTTTTGATTGAAACATTTTTTTTTTGCCAAAATAAATAAAATATTGTTCAATATAAACATAGAATTTAATTTTCTTCAAATGGTGACCTAAGTTTCTTGAATATCTGTCAAGGATGTCTGGAATTTAATGATAACTTTTTCCTCTTCATTTAAAAAATTTGTTGGATAAAATCACCATACTCATGACAGATATTCGACAACTGTTGGTATCAACATCGGAAAAAAATGAACTATGTTTGTACTGAAGACACATTTTATTTATTTGATCAAAAAAAAATTTTTTTCCATACATACTAAAAAAAAAAAAAAACACTGGTCATTTCTCGCGTCCTCTTCCATCTCACCTTAATCCATCCTCACTAACTTTCTCCACACTTCCCTATCCTTGCATTCTCCCTTCGCTGCAACAACATCCATAACCGAGTCACACATGCTCTTTTATTATTAAAACTTTATGTTTCTCTTTCTCACACATTCATCGACAACATCTAGCAACATCTTACTTGATATTCTGTTCCTAATGTACAATTATAATTTTAACTTTTCCCGCAAATCCAGACTTTCAGATGTCACCATTTTATTTGGTAATACTTTCGTTAGTGTCAAAAAAAATTGTAAATTATATTATTAAATGAAGTTTTATATGAATCATAAGAGTTAGAATATATCTCTTTTAATAAAACAATTTTTATAAAATAAATCTAACAGAATAATATTCTGAAAATTGAAAAATGACACCTAGAAACGGGAATCAAACCCGGGACTTTTGGCTGAGCACGCCAATGCTCTAACCACTGAGCTATCCAGGAATCGTCCAGTTGTCAGGGTCAGTCTCCATTCAGGTGTCATTTTTCAATTTTCAGAATATATCTTGATGGAAAATTCCTAAAAAAAAAAAGCATAAATAATAGCTTCGGCTATTTGATTCTTAACAGAATAATACCGAGCTTAGACAGGTGCAGATGTTGGCACTAATAAATATATAAATAGAAAATAAAAAGGTACATTTGAATAAGAGATTCTTAACACAACATTTAGGGGTAGTTTTACACATAAGCTTAGTTAACATAACATTATGTCTTGGTTAGCAAATAAAATAGTAATAGTAAATAATAATCAATTGAAAACAATTGTATTCCATATATTTCAAACCACGAAACCAGTTAAAAAGTTTGTTAAGAATGTAATAAAGTTAGTTTGGACTTTGCAAGAAAGATACTGTACAATATAGCTAAAAAATAATAATTATTATATAAAAAAACATTAAATATAAACGTTTTAACTAAGATATTGGTTTGTCCGTGAAAAATATTTGTTTTAGCACTTCATCTTACTACCTATTCAGGTTATATTCTTATGTACTAATTACGCTAGTGGGTTAAGGATTAGGAAGGATGAATTTAGAGGTCGTGTACCTGCATTTGCATAGAGAGAAACAATCTAGGAAAAAACTACCCCTAGTACACTCGACCGGGATCTAACACGATCTCCCCGTTATTGGCAGTCTATATCTACTGCAAGAGTAGCGAGTTAGACCACGCGGCCACCGAAGTGGCTGTCGAGATATTTAAAACGAACAATCATGATGCTAGTATGAAATCATTTCTACTACATCCAATTTTGTGTTGCCCACAGACCTTATGGGGAATGGTTTAGTTTTTTTGTAAACGTTGAGGAAATACAGGGTGGGGCAGAAACCATTAGACGATTAGTAACTTGAAAATAAACACTTTAATTGAGAAGTAAATATTCACAAGCTAAATAAAAGCAAACCAAATACTACAATTTTCCCACTTTTTGAAAATAATATCACTCAGGTGAGTTTCGTCGGGCTTCAGACAAACCTCAGCACGTTGTCCATCACTTTCCTCAGCATAGATCGTCTAACATTTTCTAATCCACCCTGTATAACATGTTGGAATCTGATATTTGGGGACTTGACATAATTTTCACAGAATAATACAAATGAGCCTTCAAAATTCCCACAAAATAACAAAATCTAATGTATTCAGATCTACCTAAGTGTCCAGACTTTATGGGGTCCCTGTAATCACTCCCCTCTTATCATAAATATTAAGTCCGTGGGAAGTCCAGTCGTGTCGTAAGACGTGTAAAACAAGAGAGATCAAACATCAACATATTAGTGTATGTAGGTAATTCTAGCGTCTTTAAATATATATTTCTTTAAGACAAAATTATTTACTATCTCAATCAAAATTGGTTGATATTCTAAAAAAGTTGTGTATCTTTTAGCATCGCACCCGCCTCTGTGGCGTAGTTGGCTAACGCGCTTGTCGTGTTTAGCTCGACTGCTGAGGACGGGGAGATCGAGGTTCGAATCTCGGTCGGGTGAACTGAGGGTGGTTTTTCCTAAATGGTTTTCCACTCTACCTCCACGCAAATGCGGGTTCACTTCCTCTAATTAAACCTTCCCAATTCCTAATCCATTAGCGTAATTAGTACTTAGAGCGTATAACACGAACGGGTAGTAAGACGCGGTGCTAAATATTATTATTATTTTAGCATCGCATCACTAACCGTTCGGGATAGACACATTCCCATTAATTACGCTGAATTTAGAGGAAGAGTACCAGAATTTGCGTGTAGGGAGATTGTAAGAAACCATTAAAGGAAAAAAACTCAGTATAGCCGACCGAGATTCGAGCCCCGATATACCCATCATCAGCAGTCTAGTCTATCGAGAGAATGACGCCTTATAGCACGTGCTCACTGAATATGGTTTCTAAGCAAATTTAATATTGCTTACTAAAAACATTTACTATAAACATTACCAGTAGCTAAAGCCATATATAGGTTTATTAATTCGTCTTTGCATATATTTCCCCTCGTATTTAAATAACAGGAGAAACCAACCAGCTTAGGGCGACGGTGGCGATGTAACTTTGTTGAGCGTGAAACAGGTACCGATAATTACAGTCATAAAGACCAAGTGTTAGCGTGTCTTTTTAAAGCCTTCAACTGCAGTCTTTATTGCATTTTATAATGACGCAAAAGAAAAATGCATCTAAATTACATCTACGTTTACTACGGGAGGATAATTTTGCTCTGCGGGAGTAAAAAAAAAAAAAAATTATATTACCTGGTACTATTATAAAAGTGTTTCGATGATTAATTTTCATAGCGAAAAGGCTATTGACTCACAGAACCTAGATCCTTACGCAGGCCTATTTATCCGAACCACTATTATTTATTTTACTGTCGGCATTGTCTGTTTGGTTTTTATAAGAAGCCCGTTATATTTTGAAAACCGTAAAGTCATGTCGTCACAATGGCGGTAAAATAAAGATTACAATAATTGTATTTACATCCATAGACCGTTTAATTAATATTGTAATCTCGCTTCGGTGGCCGCGCGATCTAAGGCACTACTTTCGCAGAAGACTAGGGTGCCGATTAAGGGGAAATCGTGGTTTGAATCTCGATCGGGTTTACTAAGGGTGGTTTTTCATCCTAACTCCACGCAAATGCGGTTAAATTTCATCTAGATATAATCTTTCTAATCTCTAAAAACCATTGGCGTAATTAGTACTTAGGTGACCTGGTGGTCTAGGGGTAAGGTGTCAGACTTCAGTGCTGGGGGTCCGGGGTTCAATCCTCGGTCCCAGCACAGATTTATCTGATTACCCAACCCTTCCTTCACCTCTGACAAGACGTGTATTAATCACAACTTGTGAATGTGGGAAATACCAAGCCCCCACCGTGGTTCGGATCCCACGTTAAACTGTAGGTCCTCCATTTAATCTCACAATCATCCTACCATTACACATTAGCGTAAGTGCGTACAACCTGAATGGGTAGTAAGACTCGGTGATGATGATGATAATAATAATAATAATAGTAGTATAATAAGTACTTCAACGTATGAGCCGAACGATAGTAGGGGTGTGCTAAAAATACACCCTCAACCTAAGGTTGTCGGATCCTCACAGTTCCACCCTAGATGTAAGCTAGAAGCACTTAAGAACATACTAGGAAATGAGGATGAGGTAGTTCTCACTGAGCCAAAGTACTATTGCACATCAGTCTGTATGCCACACCGACCCTACTAGGAAATGAGAGTGAGTAGTTTCCTCATTGAGCAAAGGTAATATTGCACATCGCTCTGCCAAGCCACCACTGACCCTACTAGGAAATGAGAGTGAGGTAGTTTCCTCATTGAGCCAGAAGGTACTATTGCACATCATCGCCAGCCACAACTGACCCTACTAGGGAAATGAGGAGTGGAGTAGTTTCCTCACTGAGCCAGAAGGTACTATTGCACATCGCTCTGCCAAGCGCACCGAAATGCATCCTCCATATGACCCTACAAGTGACACCTTCACTCCTGTAGTTAATTAAATTTGGAAATTAACGGCCAACTTAACATCATTTAACTAACTTGCAGCTGTAGATGCGTGCACAAATGTATTAGTCTCATCTAATACAGATAGATTGCCAGTAACGGAGAAATTGGGATTAGAATCTCGCCCTGGTTTATAGAAGATTTTATTCTTCTTAAACTAGTTTTTCACTATATCTTCACTCGACTCCAAATGAAGAACCACTCCTCCATTTTACCTTAAATGTATCCACCCCATTACAATTAATATGCAAATAACCCAGACGGGTAGTAAGGGGAAGGAATAACTAAAGAAGCATAATATTTTGCATCAGTCTTTCACTTGCATGGATTATTGATTTATTTTTGGTGTTTTAAAATAAGTGTTGTTTGTGTGTTTAATTTAACATGTATTTTATAAGCTTAGTAATTTTTTTCTTCTGTGTACAACATAACTTAATGTGCAAACATTTCTCAAATTTTAAATCAGTCGTACAAATAGTTTAATGGTCATTTATTCGATCCCAGATACTGTGATAGAATATTCACAAAATTTGATCAATTAGACACATTACAGTAAATTATCAAACATAACATGAGACTTTGATCAAAGCAGATTTAACCAAAGGCAATTATAAATCCAAATGTTTGGCTACCCATCGCATAGCTAATTGAAAACATATTTTTGTCGATAGTCTCAATATAGGCTTAAGTAAATTTTGTAGCGTGCTCATAGTTGTTTGTATAAATAGCTATAGAATCAGTCATATAAGACAGAAACCATTTGATTTATTTTCATTAGATAAAACTTCTTTGACTTTATCTGAAAAAGTATTTAGTCATTATTTTAATTGATAAACGATACCTCACTATTGTTTATAAAAAAGGTTTGATTTTTACACTACAATTGGACTAGTTTTAATTCAAAGTAAGGTACTAAATTTAACTAAAAAAAGACCTTCACAAATTTGTCCAATTAAACATTTATTTCCAATATTTAATAGTAGTAACAAAGGGTTTGTATGTCCCACAATTTTATATACATTCTCAATAAACTTAATTGATTGATTGTGTTTCAATTTATCCTTCCATACTCCCCCTCCCAACACCAAACATTTTATTTTTATATTGAATATACCTCAAGAGGCTGGAAAAATATTTAATTGGACAAATTATTTTGATGATACAATATTAATCGGTTTAAATTCCTTTCATTTCAGCTAGAGCATCACAATTTACAAGCCGACTGGAAATTTAAGAGAATAAACTTAAGGTTTCTGTACGGTTGTTACGTTTGCTGCCTGTGCAGCAATAACTTACAATCTTATTGGGCATTCAAATGACTTGTTGCCTGAATGCGTATACTTGGATTATTGTCATAGATTAAGTTGTTTATCTTAAAAATAATATATACTTCTTGAATTCACTTCACCTCATTTGTTGCACAAATGTAATTAGTTGTAAAATACCGAGAAAGAAAGAAAAAAGTTGCATCATCTGGATACAAGTTTTATGATAACGATTTGAATACAATAAATAAATATTTCCTTTAAAGTTTTTAAGTACACATTTTCAAGGAAACAAAACATTTTGATTTTGGTTTATTATGTAAATACCAACCTAACGTATCATGGGCATAGATGAAGAGTTAAGTGTCTCTCAAATTATCACAGTTGAATTTGAGATTTTTTTATAGAAAATGTTTTGTTGGTTTCCTATAATTCGTAAATTACTATTCAAATATCATTCGTTTAATATAAAACACTATACAATTGTATGTGTTAGAAACCAATGAATATTACCTTAGTTGGCTTGAGACGGATAATAACTATAACTAATTATAATGACTCGAAAAAGGCGCAGGATGTGTCATTTTCTTTGAGAGAGGTTCAAATGTTTGAATGCAGCAATATAGGAGATGAATGATTGTTCAAAGTTAACCTCAATCTCACTTTAAATATAAGCACCAAAACACCATCACAGAGCTACAAGTTTTTCAATTTATAATCACGCCCCTACCGGAGTATTGTCCCAAATACATTTCTGAAATGAATACTCTTATTAAGTTTAAGGTGTGATGGAATGGAATGCGAGAAAAAGCAGTGTTTTTTTACAGTTTCTATGGCAAAATTTTTTTTTTTCGTAAGACCAAAAAAAATTTCTTCAGTACAAACGTAGACTTTAATTTTCTTCACATGGTAACCTAAAGATTTCTTGAATATCTGTAAAGGATGTCCTGGAATTTAATAACAACTTTTTCTCTTTTTTAAAAAAAAGTTTGTCATCTAATGCCGCTTGCTCATGACATAATTCAGGAACTGTTGATATCACCGTGTGAAGAAAAACTCTTTGTTTGTATTGAAGCAATATTTTATTTATTTTATATTTAAAAAAAAAAGGTTTCTCCATAAAACTGCCAAAAGACTGGCCTTTTCCAGCGTCCCCCTTCCATACCACCTTAAGTCTATTGGGCAGTTTGGGATGGTATGTTAATTTGACTTCATCCGCTAACGAAATTAACGGCAACTCCACTTTTAGCAAATGAGAGATTATAAATTAATATTTAGTTGTACTTAATATTTTGTTGAAAAACGTTGTTTAGTTATTTCAAAGGCCAATATGAAAAGTTTTTTTTTTTAAGCTTTGGGATTGAGATTGTGGTAAACTTAGCATGTTTCGTATCTCAATTGTTTTCACAACACGAGAAGACAAACTTCGTCCCTCAATTTGTGCTTCAAGCAGGGATTTGTCCAAAGTTTGAAGTCATGACACTTTAGTGATTTCGAGAACCAAACATATTTTTTGTGTACTCAAAATATGTTTCAAACGCCATACAGATTAAACTTGGAAGCTTAAACAACCTTTTGAACTTCAGACTGAAATGTTTCGATTTTTTTAATGACTCGAATTTTATAACTTTATAATTTTAACATTCTTGTGGTCACTTCATTAAAAAAAAAAGGGTTCCATGAGAATTGTTTTGCGAATACACGTCTCGCATTATCAACACGGCTTGTTTCCTTAAGGACGGCTGTGTTCACTGTTTCATCCCCCTTCTTGACGGCTGCTGCCATCTGTGAGTTCTTGCCCGAACTCGTTGAAGCGATCTCCCACGCGGTGGAGTGTCACAGCAGTAGTGTGTCTGGAGGTGGGAACCACGGTTCCGGCGGTTCCTGCTGCTGTCACATGACCACAGGATGAGGCGGGGGTGGGGGAGGACCACCCCGCCCGCCGCCACCACCGCCATATGCTGTTGCGCATGCGCGTGCTGCAGATGTTGCGCCTGCGCCACTTCCAGCTTCTCCCTATGGAGCAACTCCTCGCGTTTCTTGGTCTGTTTGCGCTCCTTGGCGCGTCTGTTTTGGAACCAGATCTTCACCTGGAGACACACAACAAATATTTACCATAAGTGTCCCCCAGTACCGGAAGTCTGTTTTGGAACCAGATCTTCACATGAAGACACACAACAAATATTTACCATAAGTGTCCCCCCAGTACCGGAAGTCTGTTTTGAACCAGATCTTCACATGAAGACACACAACAAATATTTACCATAAGTGTCCCCCCAGTACCGGAAGTCTGTTTTGAACCAGATCTTCACATGAAGACACACAACAAATATTTACCATAAGTGTCCCCCCAGTACCGGAAGTCTGTTTTAGAACCAGATCTTCACATGAAGACACACAACAAATATTTACCATAAGTGTCCCCCCAGTACCGGAAGTCTGTTTTAGAACCAGATCTTCACATGAAGACACACAACAAATATTTACCATAAGTGTCCCCTCCAGTACCGGAGTCTTGTTGCCTGAAAATGTTGGATAAATAAAGCCCATTTTTCAAAGAATGAGCCTTTTTGAAAATAAAACAACAAAAATAAAGCAAAAGTCACTATGTGCATTAAAGGAGAGGTCACTCAAATTAATATATAATCATAATAATTAATTAATAATATAAGGAACGCACTTAGATGTTACATTTACTTAAAATGATATGTATAACTTCTTTTGGTCAATTAAATTAAGACAGAAATCAAGAATAAATAATATGCAAAATGATTTATTTAGAGAATTGTTTTAATTGACTTTATAATTATTTAAGTAAATCTAACATCTAATTGCTTCCTTATATTATTAGTTTCACATAATTCTCCTAACTACGATTGTAATGAATATTACCAAAATTATAATAATTAAGGCAATGGAGTTCTGCTATATCTAGGTAGTAAAAATAACTGAGGATTACAGAAGCAAGAAAGATATTATAAATAAATAGCGCGGGTAAAGAAAGTTTTCCATAGCAAGAAGATCTTACAAACCTCGACTAACATAAATTTGGAAATCGGAAAAGTTTACTAAAGGCATGGCCTATGTTTGGAGCATGGCGCTTAATGGATGGGAGACATGGACTATCGTCGCAACTAGAAGGAAATGATTTGAAACATTTGAAATGTGGTGCTACGGAAGAATGGTGAAACAAACATGGTGGTATCAAATACAGAAGAAATATGAAGTAAGGAAAAGAGCAAAGAAGAGTTAATATGGTAAGGACATTTTATATTTGGACATAATAGTTTGACGAAAATAATATAGAAGGAGTTTCGACCAGTATGATTATAGAAGGAGATGTGGAAGGGATAAATTCAAGAGAAGACCAAGACTGAAGTACTTGAATCAGATAGGTACAAAGTTGACAGAAGAAGGTACAAATGTTTAATGTTTAATAGATAAAGGAAAAGCCGAATAATGAGTACGAGTGTAAATAATTTAAAGCATGGGCTTGCCTACTTTTTTTTATATATATTTTCACACAACTATGTATCTGCCCATTTTCTGATTACGATACAAAATAGGAATAAAGTAATTACTGTAGGTAAGAATTTTAAGAGAAATAAATTTTTAAAATATTTACTATGCAGTACTTTATTTTTAAAATGGGACATCGGCTACACTAGCAAGCCAGTAATGGAAAATATATGACTTAGATGAAAAATTGATCCAAGCCACAAATTGTAAACAGTAATAGGTGTAAAGTAAAAAAAACATCGGCTACAAAGCAATAACAAGTGAAAATAGAGCGTCAAATGGATTACATTATACATTCAGTAAATGTTTTATAGTGGATGTGTACCGGTTTGTTTATTTTAAAACCATTTAAACGGGCCGGATAATACGATGAGGCTGATGATCGCGACTAGGTGTAATTTTAAAATAACCTCCTCCCCACCCCCTCTAGTTCCCACCCCTTTTTTTAGCCTGTGTGGCACTACCGACCAGGAAGAACAAGACATCTAGTTCGGTCGTCTGTATGTAGACTATTAGCTGTTCTGGTGGCACAAAGCATTGCCCAGGGGCAGTGGCGGCTCGTGTATAGGCACTGTGGAACTGCAGCACTCCCTATTTCCACTTGATATTATCGATAACATTAATATAATAAGTATTTTTCCCTTTAATTCTTTATTTATTTTTGTAGTACAATATATATTCCTTAGCTTAATGTCAGTACTTCAGTAGCCATCCCCCAGTTTATAAAAAGATACAAAAATCTTGTATGGAACTGTGCGCTTCACAGTGTTAGTGACGTTGGGTTTGACTGTTGTGCGCATGTGCACATAGGAGCGGGGTGGGGAGGAAGGCGGGACTGCCAGGCAGAGAGAACACTGTTGTTCTCGTAGTGCTTGCTCTGGCGTGATGGTGGAAGGAAATTAGTTTTTACTTGCGTGTGTTATGCTTAAAAACCGTATACCATATTCTTGAATGTGATAAAGTGTAGAAGAGAGTAGAATTAGATTATTATTCTGCTTCCTGCTATTTATTTGATTACATTTTTTTTCGGTTCTTTTATTTAACAGAAAGACTAAATGTGCTTGCAGTACTTTCAATGGAGAAAAATTTCCTCAATTGTCATCCAGAGATCAAGGAGAAAATCATTGAACTTTTTGCGCAAATTAAAACAAGAAGAATGGATTTCAATTTTTAATTGATAGATCAAGGTTGAACTGAAACAATTAATGTTTTGTTTTTTTGCTAAGATTTTATCAAGTTCCTGAATAATTTTCTTTTAATACACCTTTTTTTTCCTTTTACACAATTTTAAAACAAAGGCTAAAATTTTCTGGAGCAGCACCTCCATTAATTTTAGAAACGAGCCGCCACTGCCCAGGGTACACATATGGAGGTTGTCTACAACTATACACAATGAGATGATGTGAATGATATGATGATAGTGAATTAGGAGGTGTGAGCCAGTGGGAGTCTTAAATCTAACTTAAGCCTTTTGACCTTTGGGATATTTTTTTAAATTCAGCACCGCGTCTTACTACCCGTTCGGGTTACACGCTTAAGTACTAATTACGCTAATGGCTTAGGAATTGGGAAGGTTGAATTTAGAGGAAGTGAACCCGCATTTGCGTGGAGGAAGAATGTAAAACCATTTAAGAAAAAACACCCCCGGTTCACCCAACCGAGATTCAAACCTCGATCTCCCCGTCCTCCACAGTTTAGCTCAACACGACTAGCGCGTTAGCTAACTACGACACCGAGGCGGGTAATTTGGTATAATTCATTTTAAGATAAAAATAACAATGGTACCATACGGGAATTGAAACCGGGGCCCCTAGGTTCGTAGCCAGATGAACATATCATATATGCTATGGGGACGGGTACTCCTTTTAAAAAAAACAAAAGAAGGTGGTATCGCTGACCTGTCTCTCTGATAGGCCTAGAGTGGCAGCCAGCTCCGCCTTGCGGCGGATGGTGATGTATCGACTGTAGTGGAACTCCTTCTCCAACTCCAACCTCTGATGGTCGCTGTACACCACCCGATACTTGTCCTTCGTCCTTGTCTTCCCTGCAACATTAAGGGCGTATTCCAGTGAGTTACTGTCCTCTGCAACAAGAACAAGGGACGGACCGACCGTTAGTAAAAAAAAAAAGATATTTACAAGAAGGCAAGGCTATTTATTCGCGGCGGTACCGTGACGTGTAGTGTAGTTCAGTGTAAGCAGAGCATGTAACGGAGAAAATTATAGTTAAGGGCGATGGGGTTTTTTTTTTGCAGTTTTTATGGCAAAACTTTTTTTTTGACCAAAAATAAATAATATAATAATATATAGTTTAATTTTCTTCACATGTTGATATCAACAGTTGTTGAATATCAGTCATGGCATTATATAACAAACTTTTTAAATGAAGATACAAAGTTTGTCATTATATTACAAGATCCCCTTGACAAATATTCAACAACTGTTGATATCACAATGTGAAATTAAACTCTTGTGTTTCTACTGGAGTAGTCTTTGATTTATTTTGGATAAATTATTATTATTATTATTATTATTATTATTATTATTGTTATCACCGCGTCTTACTACCCATTCAGGTTATACGCACTTACGCTAATGTGTAATGGTAGGGTGATTGTGAGATGAAAATGGAGGACCTACAGTTTAACGTGGAATCCGAACCACGGTGGATGCTTGGAATTCCCCACATTCACAAGTTGTGATTGATACACGTCTTGTCAGAGGTGAAGGAAGGTTTTTGCAATCATATAAATCTGTGCCGGGACCGAGGATTGAACCCTGGACCCCCAGCACAGTATTTTAGCTAAAAAAAAAGTTTTGTTATAAAAATTGCAAAAACACATTTTCTCGAGTTTCCTTTCCCCTCATTTTGAACGGTGCAGCTCCGTTTTCTCATCTTTGTTCCCGTTCAGGACATTATTTACGCTAATATAGTAGGTATTAGAAAAGTTGGAAAAAGAATAAGTGTATCCGCATTTGCGTGGAGATAAAGAGGGAGAAACACTTTTAAAAAAACATGCTTATTACACCTGATTAGGATCCAAACCCTGATCTTCTCGTCACAGCCAATCCAGTCTAATAATAGAGTGACGCCTTAGGTCATTTGACCACCAATGCGTATACCTACTTTAAATATCACTATATATGCTTTTATGTATTCATACGTCAAAGTATGCGATTTTAATGTCACTTTTGATGGATACTATAAATTAATAAAATGGTAAAATGTTATCAAATTTGGCCGAAAAAAAATGGTGTTGAACTTTTTTTAAAAAACTCTTTACCTGTGATATGTTCTTTCCCACTCGGTCCTACATACCTCACATGGGAATGTATTTCAGTTTATAAACTGACCAATGAGTGTTCTACTGAGTAATGACAACAATTCACAGGTACAGTTTGAATTAACTCTGCTTACCCTGGTAAAACGACACGACACGGCACCACTTAGTAGCGAGTCAAGTTTTCCATGGTAATAACTAACACCACTTTAAGGAAAAAAATAAAAATAAAACATACACTCTCAAACAATAGTAGAAAATTGGTAAAACTGCCAATTCAAAGTTAAAAGAAATAAGCTCTTTTTTAATCAATGACGGCTCGTGGATATATTTCCCGGGCTGACCCCATTTGACGAGAATATACCAGTAAAATGGTGCCTTATATTTAGTATCAAATTGGACATTAAGGTAAACATACACACATTTGCTCACTATATTATGTTGTTGTGTGTGTGTGTGTGTGGTCACGTAGATAGCGAGAGGGAGAAAATAATTGACTAGTACAGTCCCGTCAAATGGAGATAATCCAACAACTCACAAGCCACCACTCCTATTCCTTATTATTACAGTAGCCCCGTGGCTTCTTTGGTGCTGACTGACAGCTCACAGCTGACTTCTGACTGTCAACATTTAGGTATATATACTTAATTGTTGACGGTCAGAAGTGACAGTTGCTAAACACATGTTTTTGCAGATCATATGGTTCGACGTAGGGATACATAGTTTGGTCTGGTAAATTTTCAAAGCCGTTAGCTGTGAGCTGTCAGTCAGCACCAAAGAAGCCATGGAGCTACTGTAGTTAAGTTACAAATATATCAATAGACCTAATCGTATGTTTTTAAATGTGTACCAACGTCTTACTACCTATTCAGTTTAGACACGTATCTACTAATTACGCTAATTATCTACAGACGAGGAAGGTTGAATTTAGAGGAAATTTACCTACATTAGCGTGGAGGGAGAATGGAAAACTATTTAGGGAAAAAAACACCATCAATACACTCGACCTAGATTCTAACCCCTATCTCCCCGTCATCGGCAGTCTAGTCTACTGCGAGATTGACGTCTTAGACCATGCGGCCACCGAACCGGTTATCATTTAGTTGAATGAGACAGTAAGGGTTTAATTCATGAACATCTGCTAAAACAACAACGTGGAATACATAAAGAGTTCTTTACAGTGTTTTGAAGGAAAATGTTGAGTTACCGGAACAATCATAAACGATAAACTATTAAAAAAATAGAACTACTTGATTTTTTTAAACATCGGACGTGAGAAAACTTGCTTTCTTAACCCCCCTTCCCCCAACCCACATACACAAATTATAAATAACTTGTTTAACATTATGGACACAAACACGACTTTACTCGTTCGTGCGATAAAACTGCAGAGAGAAACGTGACAACTTTATTACAACTTCCGGAAGAATATGTGTGTATTTTATAAACTACTAGAATTCGTTCTGGTCCATTTCAAGAAGTGATTTCTACGGCAGGAATGTTACACTTGAACCATTAGATTATGATTTCTACGACAGGAATGTTACACTTGAACCATTAGATTATGATTCTACGACAGGAATGTTACACTTGAACCATTAGATTATGATTTCTACGACAGGAATGTTACACTTGAACCATTAGATTATGATTTCTACGACAGGAATGTTACACTTGAACCATTAGATTATGATTTCTACGGCAGGAATGTTTACACTTGAACCATTAGATTATGATTTCTACGACAGGAATGTTACACTTGAACCATTAGATTATGATTTCTACGACAGGAATGTTACACTTGAACCATTAGATTATGATTTCTACGACAGAATGTTACACTTGAACCATTAGATTATGATTTCTACGACAGGAATGTTACACTTGAACCATTTGATTATGATTTCTACGGCAGGAATGTTACACTTGAACCATTAGATTATGATTTCTACGACAGGAATGTTACACTTGAACCATTAACTTATTAATTCTATTAGGGTTGTCACACCTGAACCATTAACTTATTAATTATATTAGGATTGTCACACCTGGACCATTAACTTATTAATTCTTTTAGGATTGTCACATCTGAACCATTAATTTATTAATTCTATTAGGATTGTCACACCTGAACCATTAATTTTCCTACTGTAAAAATGTCACAATTGAATCATTAATTCAAAATTTATATAATATGAATGCCATACTTGAACCATTCATTAGCTCAATATTCTTACGATAGGAATGTCACACTTGAACCATTTTAGAGAAGTGGAACAGAATTGGCGTGGAGAAAGAACTGGAAACCAAACGGGGCAAAACCACGGCCATACCTATCAATGACTAATAATATAAGACAATGAGTTTTACACCTTTGTCCGCTTACATGCCGGTGTTAACAATGAATGATAAAAAAAAATATTAAATGAAGTTTGACCTTAAATTTAGACTTAGGTTAAAGAGTTGACAGGAACTTTGGGAAGTCCATGAATGTATGAATGTATCCTTAGTTTTTTCCTGAAAAGTAGCGAACGAGCTTACCTTCCATAAGCGCAGCTTATAAGCTAGGTTCATAGTGTAGTACGTAAAGGCAAGAGTACTACTTTTCATTGTAAACAGTGTGTACATAAAACTTATTTTAAAATATACAAAAACAAAGGTATATTAAATAAATGATATGATGCACCGCAAAGACTTTCTATTTTATTTTAAAATAGAGTGGGAACAATGATTTCCTAAAAAAAAAAAAAACTCGTATGAAATAAGATAATATAATATACGAATATATTGTTTCAAATCATTCCCCCAAAGAGCAATATATATATATATATATATATATATATATATAGAGAGAGAGAGAGAGAGAGAGAGAGAGAGTTCGGAAACTCATCCGGAAAACTATGCTAATACCATTAAATTGTGTTCAAAGTTTCGGTAAACAGCGCTGGGAGAGCAAAATTATTCAAGCATGCGTGTACTACAGGTTGCATAGGAGTTAGGCGCGCGGCACTGCACATGGTAATCACTTTCTGTAATTTAGGACCTTTAATGATGACCCTCAGAACGTATTCACATTTCTAGATGTAATGATGGTGTGTTGTTTACAATTAATTGTGGTATGTTCTGCTTCCGTGCTCCAAAATGTTGAAGTGTGTAGTGCCACCCGCCTATCTCCTATGCAACCTGTTGTACACGCATGCTTGAACAGCTTAGCTCTCCCGGCGCTGTTTACGAACATTATGTATATATTATATACTCGCTTATTAATCAGAAACTAATGGTTTTATACAAATATATTTCAAATAAATGTTGTATATTTTTAGTAGTACTATAACTTTAATGATACATTATTTCGTATCTGAAAAAGTTGATGATATATGATTAAAAATGGACATTTCTTCTAATATAATGGTAAAATTAGAATTCCAATTGTTAAACAATGCTTAGATACAAGATTGAACTAAAATAGTTTGAGTGGATTTTGAGTATACCGATTTTTCTCTTTTGCCCTTCAGTATCCTACTTATAATTTTAGGGTTGTATATCTAATTTCATTAAAAAAAAATCCTTGGGGGAACTTTACGAATACCCTAGAAAGACACAAAGTTCTAGCCCGATCGGTAAAATGGTTTCGGCTTTAATCACACTAACAGACGACAGGGTGAAAAACTTTTTTTCTATTTCATGGGCCATCCATACACGGTACGTCGACGTTTATTAAAATCTCGAGTTCAATTTTTTTTATGAGCGTAATATTTCGTACCTTCAAGTGGAACGCGATGTTAAAAATACAACTATTATTCTTATTTAATTGAGGTAATTAACATGAACTTACTGAACGGACTGATTATATCATCATACGATAGTTTCTATGAGTGGGTATGAAAGAGCCTGCCAGTTTTTCCAGGAAAGATATTTTCACATACCTTCCAGGGTTCTTTTCATCCTACAATCGACATAGGACCGATGGACGCACTAGTCATGTTGAGCTCTACTCCTGAGAACGGGGAGATCGAGGTTCGAATCTCGGTCAGGTGAACTGGGGTTGGTTTTTCATAAATGTTTTTCTACTCTCCCTCCACGCAAATGTGGGTTCACTTTCTCTAATTCAACCCTCCCAATTCCTAATCCATTAGCGTAATTAGTACTTAAGCGTATAACCCGAACGGGTAGTAATACGCGGCGCTAAATAATAAATAAAATATAACTTTTGCTGTCGGAACCTTATCTGTAAATCTAGAAGAACAAATAGCCTAAATATAAGGAAGATGAAGACATTGATTGCCAAGACAAGGACATATATCGGGAGTGACTAATCCTTCGTCGCCCGTTTACGTGTATTAAACGATCATAAATTAGGAGCTCTCGTGTTGCCATATTTTAAAACACTCGTCATAGGATTGCCCCCACTCCCCCCTTTGTTTTCTATAAAAAAGTGTTCAGTAAATAAACCACTACTTTGGTGGGTGCTACCATTACTAAGACAGTTTTTACTTTTTCTCAACCCTTTGTAGAGAGAAGTATTGTGATTTCAAAAAAAAAAATCGGATTAAAGATTCTGATAAATGTCAACGTTTCATGATTCCTTAAAATCGAAAAAATTGTTTTTCAATGTCGGCTGTTTGTTTATGTCTGCCTAAAGCTGAACATATTTTACCTATAGGGGTAAAACTTGTTGTCTAGGGTTGTGAAAAGGTTCCCCGAGTAGTTTTTTGGAATTGGATATCTAACCCTAAAATTAAAGGTAGTTTACTGAAGAGAAAATAAAAAGAGACAAAAAAATTGATGTGATCAAAATAGCATTCTTAACAATTTTGATTAAATTTTTTATCCAGGTATTGTTTAACATTTCAAACAAAATTGAAACTCTCGTATCATTAAAATGACTTTGAGGGTAACATAATCAGAAAATTCAAAATTTTATCATTTCTCATCATTTATAAATGAAATTTAAAAAAAAGAAGAGGTTTGACATTATGCATTATCCTTATAGAGATTAACTAAAACAGGGTGACCCGGTGGTCTAGGGGTAAGGTGTCAGACTTCTGTGCTGGCGGCCGGGGTTCAATCCTCGGTCCCGGCACAGATTTATCTGATTGCCAAACCCTTCCTTCACCTCTGACAAGACGTGTATTAATCACAACTTGTGAATGTGGCGAATGACAGGCCTCCACCGTGGTTCGGATACCACGTTAAACTGTAGGTCCTTCATTTCATCTCAAAATCACCCTACCATTACACATTAGCTTAAGTGCGTATAACCCGAACGGGTAGTAAGACGCGGTGCTAATAATAATAATAATAATAATAATAATAATAATAATAAACTTAAACAATATAAATATATAGGCCTAATCTTTTTTGTTTAAAATCAATTAATTTATTGTGATGACAATATTTCCTTATTTAAATAATAGGTCTATACTTAACATTGATATTTTGGTTTAATGTTAGGGACTCCAATTTTGTTTTATAGACCTAGACCCTCTACAGCCTTAAATCCTTTAGACATAAACGAAACGTAGGCCTATAGTTATTTATATTTGACATTGTTAAAACGGTGACCCTAGTTCGTAAATAATTCTAGTCAAGATTAAAAATAAATATCACCCTCAGACCTACTAACATTGTAATAAAAAGTCCAGAGTACTGGATCCA
The DNA here is from genome assembly GCA_039000515.1 of Timema cristinae. Lineage (NCBI taxonomy): Eukaryota > Metazoa > Arthropoda > Insecta > Phasmatodea > Timematidae > Timema > Timema cristinae. The sequence goes on along the minus strand of JBCFYV010000003.1, from coordinate 62,680,887 downwards.
AACCACCAAGAACCTCAACTCCTGACATTCCACTCTATGTTCCTCAGTCCAAGTCCTGTTCCAAACCACCAAGAACCTCAACTCCTGACATTCCACTCTATGTTCCTCAGTCCAAGTCCTGGTTCCAAACCACCAAGAACCTCAACTCCTGACATTCCACTCTATGTTCCTCAGTCCAAGTCCTGGTTCCAAACCACCAAGAACCTCAACTCCTGACATTCCACTCTATGTTCCTCAGTCCAAGTCCTGGTTCCAAACCACCAAGAACCTCAACTCCTGACATTCCACTCTATGTTCCTCAGTCCAAGTCCTGGTTCCAAACCACCAAGAACCTCAACTCCTGACATTCCACTCTATGTTCCTCAGTCCAAGTCCTGGTTCCAAACCACCAAGAACCTCAACTCCTGACATTCCACTCTATGTTCCTCAGTCCAAGTCCTGGTTCCAAACCACCAAGAACCTCAACTCCTGACATTCCACTCTATGTTCCTCAGTCCAAGTCCTGGTTCCAAACCACCAAGAACTCAACTCCTAACATTCCACTCTATGTTCCTCAGTCCATAGTCCTGATCCAAACCACCAAGAACCTCAACTTCTGACATTCCACTCTATGTTCCTCAGTCCAAGTCCTGTTCCAAACACCAAAACCTCAACTCCTGACATTCCACTCTATGTTCCTCAGTCCAAGTCCTGGTTCCAAACCACCAAGAACCTCAACTCCTAACATTCCACTCTATGTTCCTCAGTCCATAGTCCTGGATCCAAACCACCAAGAACCTCAACTCCTGACATTCCGCTCTATGTTCCTCAGTCCAAGTCCTGGTTCCAAACCACCAAAAACCTCAACTCCTGACATTCCACTCTATGTTCTCAGTCCAAGTCCTGGTTCCAAACCACCAAGAACTTCAACTCCTAACATTCCACTCTATGTTCCTCAGTCCATAGTCCTGGATCCAAACCACCAAGAACCTCAACTCCTGACATTCCGCTCTATGTTCCTCAGTCCGAGATTAGAACGTGAGTATGTGTACATCGTAGCTTAACATGAGGTGCGTTGGCTGACATATGGTGCACGATGAACACAGGTCATGCTTGTTTGTTTACCGACATCAAAAGGACGGCTTCATGACACACACACACTCACACACTCCTGTGCGTGTATTTACACAGCGCCACGCACTCTTATTAAAAGAGGGTTTACCGCGCGTAGAGGAAATGGCAAGCAATGGCGAAGATCTTATCAGTGAACTCGCGCGTTCCAAACATCGTCACCATCATTTTGACTGGGTAAAAAAAAACTGGGGGATAGTACCCATCAATTCAGAGACTATCCACGAGCGATTGTTTGCGGCGCTACTTGCAACACATGCTTTTAAATGGCCAACCAACGGAGATTTGATCCCTAAGCGCTCCTCATCATCGGCAGTACAGTTTATTGCGAGGCCAACGCCTTAGACCATTCGACCACCGATTTCCGGTTCTTACGTACCAAGTTCCTCCACCCCCCCTTCCATTCGAAGCTACTATAACAGACAACCTCCATCTCTCTCCATCGAGGGCGGGCAGACACTAGTCCCGTCTAGAATAAGCCGCCTCCACGCATGCGCCTTGAGCTATCATGTCCGCCACAAAGACTCGTCTGTGTGACGTCACACGGCCCGCTGATAGCGCTCAAAAGCGCCGACAAACCCGTGTAATGTCGCCGCCCAGGTAAGCCGTTAAACCGCCCCAGTGGTTGATAGCGGTTTTTTTTTATTTATCTTCCTTCTCCCCGCCTTCCTTTTCTAACGAGATGCCTTATCACATATCCTTCCTGTTGATTTTTCCAGTATTAGCTTAACTACCATCTCACCCTATGTCTCAAGACATTCCTCTAGGATTGGTCTGTTTTCACTGTATAAGAGCTTTTTTTTTTTTACAAAATACTCTCTCTAGCCACGCTTCATCTACAAAGACTATATTCAAAGATTCGGAAGTTACCTCATCGAGAAGAAGTGTTTTTTTACCCTCTCTCTTTCAATAGTGATTTATAAGCCGTAAAAATATTGTGTATAAAATATTTTTGGTATGTTACTTTAGAAAAGAAAAAAGTGTTCAAAAGTTTAGTCATCTCGTCAGAATGTTGCGTTCACGTAGATAAATTTGAGGTGTTCGGGTGACCTTAAGCACTTTATTCGTAAGCTAATTCGTCCAACCTACTTAAATGATTTGTTTGTACATGCTTCCATAAATTAAGGTATTTGTCTATTTAAAACATGGTGTAGTTGACTAATGCATCAGATTCGTGTTGAGCTAGACTGACAAAGAAGGGGAGATCGAGGTTCGAATCTCCGTCGGGTGAACTGGGGGAGGAGGGTTTTTTAACTCTCCCTCCACGCAAATGAGGGTTCACGTCCTCTTAATTAAACCTTCTCAATTTCCTAATCCATTAGCGTCATTAGTATTTAAGCGTATAACCCGAATGGTCAGTAAGACGTGGTACTATATAAATGTTAAAAAATTAATTATAAGAATATTATCCAACAAAGAGTTAATTAAAATCCTCATTTGGTTTTTTTATCGAATAATTGTAACTAGGCGTATCATATATAGTGACCTTTTTATAGGTTAACTTTCCGTCCAATAGAGGAGAGTAATATTTAAAATCTGTACTACATTTTGAAAAAATTAATAATTTGAATTGCCTGTATTTTGTTTTGTTATCTAAAATGCTTTTTTACTAAAACTAACTTTAATTAAAACTATAAAACTATTTTTATACTTTTAGAAAAACCACTTATTAAAAGAAAGAAAAACTTAAACGGGGAAAAAAGAATTGAATGGATAGACTTGCTATTAAAAAGAGATACATTATTATTTATGCAAAGAGGTTCAAGCTACAGACCAATTTTCATAAGAAGGGCCTTATAGAAAATACAAACTTTGATAATATTCTACCATAATATTAGTGTTATTTCATAAGTATTGATAAATGATAACATATATCAAAAGTTACAGATGCTATCATATAACTTGGCGTATGAATAATCCTACGTGAAAGAAGAATAATAGTACAAATGTTTTTAGCTATCAGATCAGCCTCTGTCGAAAAAATTTGATTGTACATCACAGATGTAGGCCTAGCTCATAAAATAAAATAAAGTTTACGCAAATGAAAATAAACAGAGACTAAAATTTAATGTTCTCAAAATGTAGAGGTATTAAATTTAATGGTTTAAACATTTTTACTATTGATTGGAATGAAGGTTTACCTAATGAATGTTATAAAATATTTACAAACACAGCTTTTATGGTGTGGTGCTAAATTCCACCAAAAAACATTTATCTTTTAAAAATGTATGCCTTTCCCTGGGATATAAATCTTTATTCAACCATAAATAATATTCCCATCATTGGATTGATGGTAATCGTGATATGAATTAAATCAATGAAAAACGTTTAATAGTGATTGGATTATAAATAATTTAAATAATGTTACTACTACTACTACTATACTACTACTACACATGGGATTTAAAAATGTTTTGTTTCAATGGGAAAACTTATTCACTAGTAGTTATTTGATGAGTAGACGTCACTTCTTTAATTTAAATCATGCTAAGTACATCTTAAGAATTATCATGTTTTATCTCCACTACAGTCTTAAGAATTCTCTTTGAATGTCAAGTTTAAATATCTCCCATAATTTCACCTTGGATTTTAAGTTGATATTTTTCCTTGGTGATAAAAGTGTTGGACAGAAAAAACATTGATGCATAATTAACTATATATATATATATATATATATAAATATCTTCTCGGATTATAATCATTTCAGAATTTAGACAAATCTTATCAGAAGAATTATTCTGCAAGTTTTATTAAACTCATAATAAGGCCTCCGCTCGTTCCAACAGGTAGTTTCTCAATTAATTACGTAATATCGTTCTGTTACAGGATTAACCTTGATTAAGGTGTTGTTCTTTATCAATAATATCAATAGCTAATTTTTTTATCTCTTTTCTCGCAGTTATAAGATTGGTAACAACTTGTAGATAGTACCGCGAGCTATAGGCGTATCCTGAAAGTTTTATTGATGGTTTTTAAGATAAACTGATTATCCTTATACTCGACGAGTGTTATATATGAATGTTGTCAAATACTTTGTAAAGTAATATCAACCTTCGATTAAAGCAGGGGTTATCAAACTGTGGGTTGTGAAGCACTTCACAGAGAGGACGTGGAACAGTTCAAAAATAATGTTAATTTTTTTATATAATTGAAGATATCATTTATTAAACCACTTTTCCTAGTAATTAAGATAATTATTTCTTGCGGTACTGCCTACTAGCTGTAATAAATTCGGTGACCAGTCAAAAGTGTGCATTTACGTGTTTAATTTCAAGCTCGCAAGCCTCGGACCTCCCCCCCCCCCCCCAATTCTTCCCTCTACTCTCCCCTGGGTTAGATATTCCTAAACTTTATAGAGAGAAGGAGCCCTTGTACCAGAAAAAACTTCATCCTGGAGCCTCACAGCATATTTTACACTAATATTATTAATATTCAATTACAACAGTTTAATTTTACATGTAGAAAAGTATATGACAAACGTAAAATCGTACATATTCTGGCTGCATCTTTGACAAAAGAGCTTTAATCCGATTTAAAAAAATTGGGAATCCTAATTACTGATTCTATTTTATGGTGTGAAAAAAAACATACAAAGTATACTACTACAAAGCCACATGGTTGACTCACTCACTGACATTAATGTTTAACCACTTCCAGATGAGCTAGAAACTTAAATATTGGCAAACGTATAGCTTTTAGACAGTAACCAATGGGTAAATTCTAAAAATTTAAAAAAATTAATTTTCAACCCCCAAAAAAATTCAAAATAACGTAGCAACTTTAAAGTCGGTGGGATCTTTTTTGGAGGTCTCTTGTGGCTAAAAGGCTATCAAAAAAAGGCTCTGGAATTACATTAATTTACATCCACTTGCAAAGAAAACTCACCGGGTTTAGGGGCGGAGCCCCAACAAGCAAAGCGAGTAATATCACAAAATCGCCTCGTGGAGCCTGAGATTAACTGGCTTAGCCCAAGGCCTCCGTGTAAAAAGGCTGTCCTAAGATACCATCGCAACCACGTGTTACGACACCTAATATTCAACTCTAAAAACTAAGCAGCGCTGTGGTCTTGAAGTGGAAAGAGATTTTCGGTTTGCTCTGTCGAATATTAAACCTAATATTAAACAATTGATGAAATCAGAACACTGCCAACCATCACAATATTTTTTTTTATAATTATACTGCCACTATTAATTTGTTTTATATATAAAATAAAGAACATTAAGTAAATATGTTTTCTTTAAATATTCCAAAAATAAGGGGGGAGGGTGAAGTGGGAATTTAACTATCAGCTGAAAAAAAGTTGGGAAACAATCAAATAAAGCCACTATATATTTTTTAGTCTAAAATAAGAATAATTTGAAACTGCTGGATGTAATTGGGTTAAAAACTTGTTATTTAATAACAACTCAGAAAAGGATATTATTTATATAATTTTCTTCAAAACAATTCCTCTTTGAAATGTCCATCTATACATAGATAAAGTATTTTCTGATGAATTAAAATATAATTGGTTCAATTAATGTGGATCTACATTCTAGGCCTGAATGATGTATTCTCTATTAGTTTTTAACTTACACAAATGGGATGAACACGATTTAGTTTTTTTTTTAAATACTAGAATGAGATTCAACTAACTAAACTAAATTGTTTAGTCAAAAATAATATTAAATTTATTTTTAGATTTTTTTTTCCTGTAGCACGTTGAAGATGAATTCAATCGGGTTGTGTGTTTGGCTTAAGTTTTGATTAATCTAAGCAATAAGTGGGTTTTCACAATTTATAAAAATACATAAAAACCCAATAAACAATGTTCTATATGGTGTTTGTTCCTTTTCATGAGAGAAAATAATATTTACACATTTATGTACTTCTAAACATTGCACGTATTTAATTTGAAAATACCGTGCAAACATTTTTGGGGACCGTCTATGTTGAGTAAAGAGTGCAAATTAAGTACACCAACCTAACTTTTTAGATCCCCCCAAATAACAACCCATTTTTAAATGACGTATTCCTACAACGTTTATAATAAATATGAATCATACCCAACAATAGCGTACCCACGGAGGGGGGTTGAGGGGGCTCGAGCACCCCCTACGTAGTTTGTGGATGCCCCGAGAGCTACACAGATCCGAAGAAAAAATAAAATTGGGGTGTAGGGGTGGTGTTAAGACCAGTTAAACATTGTGAGCAAAGAAAATATTAGAAATAGTCTCTATATCAATCACCAAATGTATTTATTTCATAGAAGTGGACTATCTTTCAGGGAAGTGAGATATCTTCACGCTCTGAAAATATTATTCTTTGGTCAGGAGTAACCTCTCACCTCTCTTTCATAATATAGAGGAGATGAGGGTATTATGAAATAGTCGGGCAATTCAGAATACTATTGCTTCTCATATGTTAAGTGTCACAACCTATCGTTAACTATTTAAACTATTAAAAAAAAACAATCTCGAACAGCTAGTGGTGCCCTCACTTCGACAGATCAACTTAGAGGCGATAGTTGGTTTTAAATGTCACAAAAACTTTTGCAGACTAGTGTTTATAATGCTATATTTCCTCTAAGTGATCACATTAACAAATACCAATTTAAATCCTTCCAAAAAAGCTTTTAGGTGTATATAATGCCTAAAAAATTGTTGTCCCCCCCCCTACTTCGCAATCCTCTGTACGCTACTGATCATACCACATCTACATTATTTTTTTCATGTTGAATGTTCAAAGGGTTCGCTAGCCGCAAGCACGACATGCCCGCCTTAAACCATGCGGCCAAAGAAGTAGTTCTTGGAAAACTTATAGTTTTATTTTTGCCTGACTAACCTTGCTATATTATTGTAGAAAGTATCTATGACTATGATTACTATCAATCATCAATATATATATATATATATTTTTTTTTTTGCAAAAGGAACACCTGTTTAAAATAATCCAGGACTTAATTAACTTGCCTAAGAACACTTTCAATAATGTACCTTCTTCAGTGACCGTGTAGTTATTGTTGTTATTATTATTATTATCATCATCATCACCGCGTCTTACTACCCGTTCGGGCTATACGCACTTACGCTAATGTGTAATGGTAGGGTGATTGTGAGATGAAATGGAGGACCTACAGTATAACTTGGGATCCGAACCACGGTAGAGGCCTGGAATTCCCCACATTCACAAGTTGTGATCAATACAAGTCTTGTCAGAGGTGTAGGAAGGGTTTGGCACTCAGATAAATCTGTGCCGGGACCGAGTATTGAACCCCATATCCCCAGCACAGAAGTCTGACAACACCTTACCCCTAGACCGCCAGGTCACTGACCGTTTAGTTAAAGGAGCTTCTATCACAATAGACAAGACCGCCGATGACGGGTGTATCGTGGTTTTATTCCGGTCTGGTGTACTGAGTGTGTTTTCTTTAACGGTTTCTCACTATCTTTTCACGAAAATGTAGGTATAATTCTTCTAAATTCAACCTTCCTCATTCCTAACCCGTTAGCGTAATTAGTACTTAAGTGTATAACTCGAATGGCTAATTACATGGTGCTAAAAAAATTAGCTCCGGGTAACTTAAGCTAGAAAGCTAATAAGAACTATGCATTAAAAACCTATATTTTTGTTCATCTCTTAACGTTTTCATAGGTGACCTAGTGGTCTAGGGGTAAGGTGTCGGACTTATGTGCTGGTGGTCCGGGGTTCACACCTCGGTCCAGACACAGATTTATCTGATTACCAAACCCTTCCTTCACCTCTGACAATACATCTTGTGAATGTGTGAATGCCAGGCCTCAACCGTGGTTCGGATTCCACGTTAAACTGTAGGTCCTCCATTTCATCTCACAATCATCCTACCATTACACATTAGCGTAAGTGTGTATAACCCGAACGGGTAGTAAGACGCGGTGCTAATAATAATAATATTTTATTAAAATATAATGATTATTAATAATGTTTGTGAAAGGATCCAATACTTCATTTTGCAAAGTGAAATTCCTAAAATTCTTATTGACACATTTCATAAAGGTTCTTCAGATCAGAACTATGTAATGACAATATCTAAGTATAGTATTGTATCTGATGGTTGAAAGAAAGGCGTACCAAACCTTTCACCGACATTCATTGAGAGCTGGGTGAAATGGCTGCACAATAGAGATAAACAAAATGCATTTTTTAATGTGGTGTTTATTTTTTTTATTATAAATACACAGTACATTTCAAATTAAATCGACGGCGTTTCGTATGGTGATTAAACTTAAAAGCCACTTCACTTTTAAATCATGTTAATGTGAAATATCCGTATCAATGGCCAGGCAGATTCAATATCTGGCTCGTTCGGTCTGATCAGCCCGTGACTGACAGGTAAATTGGTTTTTTTAATTACCTGTCGGGTGTATTTAGAGGTAAATGGTTTCCCACTCTACATTCATGCAAAGGAAGACACATTTCCTCTTAAGCTACCTTCTTTGTCTCTATAGCCATAGTGTGATTAAAATGCGTTCAGTCCACTTTATGAGCAAAAAAATGACCGAAAAGTATTTTTATAAAAAAATTAGCCCAGAGAAAAATATAGGGCCAATATATTTTATTACAACAGTTTGTAGGACCCTGATTGGTTGATGCCCTGGATACGTTAACCTCTGTCTCCCTCCCTTAAATCTGGGCCTGAATAATAATAATAATAATAATAATAATACTTCCTTCGAACCTTTTATAGTAATCTAAGCTATTATCTTTTAGATGAATAATACCAAATCTAATGTTGATCAAAGTGGGAAAAAAATCGCTTTTGCTACCTTTATTATTATTAATATTATTATTAGCACGCGTCTTACTACCATTCGGGTTATACGCACTTACGCTAATGTGTAATGGTAGGGTGATTGTGAGATGAAATGAGGACCTACAGTTTAACGTGGAATCCGAACCACGGTGGAGACCAGGCATTCTTTGCTACCTTTAAATGTCCCCTCCCCCCCCTCAACCACGTCTTACTACCAGTTGAGGCTATTCGCAAGCATTAATTATGATAATAGGCAAAGGATGAAGAAACTAAAATGTCAGAATAAATGTATCCATATTTGCGTGGAGGTAGAATAGATAACCATTTCGGGAAAAAAACCACCCTCAGTAGAGCTGACCGGGACTCGAACCCCGATATCCCTATCATCGGCAGCAAATCTATTTGCGAGAGTAACATTTTATAACATGCGGCTACCTAAATGGGATAGGTTTTTTTTTATCATCGCGTCTTACTACCCGTTCCGGTTATACGCTTATGTACTAATTATGCTAATGGTTTTTGGGAATAGGAAGACTATATTAAATGGAAGTATACCCTTATTTGCGTGGAGGGAGAGTGGAAAACCATTTTAAGAAAACAACCTCAGTACACCCGACCGAGATTCGAACCTTGAGCTCCCCGTCATCAGCAGTCTAGTCTATTGCGAGAGTAGCGCGTTAGACCACCGAAGCGGGTCCATACGGAATTAATTTTCAATATTCCTCAAAATGATATTTCCATAAATCGTCCCCTAAGCCATTTCCCCTAGTTCGGAGTTCCCGGGCTGAGAAGCCAGGTGTGTGTGTGGTTGTTACGTCATCAAGCAGATGCTAGGCGGGGGAGATGCTACAATGAGCTCTTCACTAATTGTTCCAGTCAACTTTGTCAGGGGCTAATGTTCTCATTACAACAACCCTCTCCCATTGCTCTCCTTGCAAAGAGGGTTAAGGGAGGGGGGGGGGATAACTGCCCCTTGCTTGGCCAGATGGGCACACAGACCACGCGACAAGATATTTGCTTTTAGGACAATGAATTGAAATGGAAAAAGAGGGGTAGAGGAGGGGTTGATATCTCCGACCACCTTTTGTGTTGACACATTCGGTAAACATCGTTATTAGTATCACATCAGTATTTAACGTGAACTCCTTAAGTATGAGGGCTATACCATTACACGACTTACAGACTAAACTTAAAGCGGCTGGGTTTGGTAAGCGATAAATTGCCACGCAGACTCTCAGCTCTAACACAATATTTATTTCTACAATTCGTTATTTAAAAATATGGTCCACACCTTAATTAAATTGAAAGATTCCCACAGGGTTCTTCTTCCTTAACAACATTATAATATGGGTTTTATTAGTATAAATTAATCTGTGAAAATGTGACATTAGGTCATTTTCAACAACTTTTGAAGTAGGCCTATAATTGCGAAGCTATGAAACTAGGTTTGATGAATATATATATTTTTTTAAATTCTTAATGTATTTGAGAACTATCAGCTAACTTTCCTCTTTACCTTGAACTAGAAAGTTTCGTAGTTTTCTTTCTCCTTTTGCTTATTGACATGACAAAGGTTGGTTGTAGGCGAAGGGCGTATGGGATTATAAGCTTAGAATAGAGAGAAATAGTTCCAGAGAACGACAGAGACCTCTGCTGACAAAGAATGCCTACTGCACCAAGGAAATTAGGTCGATGATCGTCATGGCCAAGGTAGCTTTCAACAAGAAAAAGTTACTATTGACCAGCAAGTTGAGTTTGTAACTGAGGAATAAACTGATTAAATGAAACATTTGTAGCAGAAACTTGGAAGACCCAGGAAGATGGAAAATAAATACTTTGAGAGCTTTGAAATGTGCTGGAGAAAATTTGAGAAGCTCAGGTAGACAAGAGTGATAAATTAAGAAGTCTTAAGAAGAGTTGGTGAGAAGCGAAACATGTTGGATGTGATTCTTCGGTGCAAAGCAAAGTGGATAGAACGCATCCTTAGAAGGAACTGTCTTCTGCATGACGTCATAGAAAGCAAAATTGAGGAAAGAGTAGCTTAGGAGGAAGGAGGATTCAAATATTGGATGACTTGGAGGGGAGAAGAAAATTCTGGGAGCTGACGGAGGAGGTGGAGGACAGGGTGATTTGGAGGTGTAAGTTTCACTGACTAAAGGAATGGACCCGTCGTATGACAGAACACTTAACAATAATAACAATAGTTATTGTATATATCACGAGGATAGAGGCATTTGATAATAAATATCTTTTAAAAAGAACTAAACAAATTTCGTGATACTCATGACAGATATTCAAAAACTGTTGAGATTTATGTACTGCTAAATAAGAACACACCAAACCTTTCCGCTTAGTCATTTATCTTTTCATTCTTTTAAACAACAAAATAGTTCAAGAATAAAAAGCACCGAAACGGTTCTTAGAAGAGTCAATACATCCAATTTAATTTTCATAGGAAAAATCTCATCTGACAGCTATGATAAGTTATTAGATCTACTTTTACGTATTCATACGCCAAGTCATGTTATCTGCAGCTGTCACTTTTGATAGATATTATCAATATTTATAAAATAACACCTATAATATAGTAAAATGTTATCACTGTTAGCATGGTGACCTGGTTGTCTAGGGGTAAGGTGTCAGACTTCTGTGCTGGGGTCCGGGGTTCAATCCTTGGTCCCGGCACAGATTTATCTGATTGCCAAACCCTTCCTTCACCTCTGACAAGACGTGTATTAATCACAACTTGTGAATGTGGGGAATACCAGACATCCACCGTGGTTCGGATTCCACGTTAAACTGTAGGTCCTTCATTTCATCTCACAATCACCCTACCATTACACATTAGCGTGAGTGCGTACCCGAACGGGTAGTAAGACGCGGTGCTAATAATAATATAATAATAATATTATTATTATTATTATTATAATCAATATTGTCCAGGAAAATATGTGTTTATATTCTCTAAAAGTTTCTTTCTTTCTACCAAAATCTCACCAACTTATATTTACATCGTGCTAGTGAGTAACTTCCGGTAAGAGAAAGTTTTATGCAGTTTTTTTTTTTGTTTTAATAAACCTACCATGTTTCTAATGTAGTAGTGGCAAGAATGTACTTCCAAGTTTTCTAACACAACCCAACACAACCTAACCTAAACCGGGGTCCGTGTCGGTCGTGAGGTAACATCGTGTGTGATATTGGCCAAGAGAGCTGGTATCCGTGGCGCGGATACGTGTCACGTCAGCGAACAAGAGGCTGAACATCCTGCTACATCCAACGTCTTTTTCTGAACTATTTTCGTTGAGAAACAAGGATGAAAAAAAGAGGAGGGAGGGCAGTGTTTGGTAAGAGAGAGACTCATTCCCTCCCTGATACGTATTCAATCTATATGATATGAGCTTCTTACGTACACTTTCTAAACACGACTCTATATAATTACAGAATTTAGGTACCTACTCATCTCAATGGATCATCAGGAAATTGTCTTTAAGATGGGGGGTGGGGGGGGGAGGTTGAAATAAGTACACGTCATCTACCATGTAAGGTAGCAAGCTTACCTAAAATTATATTTAAAAAAAAATGTTAGTACTGCAACTTTACAATGATTAATAAGTTATTTTTTCTTATCTCAAATAGTTACGTAGAAATGATCAAAATTATATATTTCCGCATATGTGAGGTACTCTCAAATTCATTTACATGAAAAATGAAAGTTTCTGTTTAGTTTTTTTGTAATTTTAAATTGTGCCTATATGTAAAGTTTAATCAAAATCCTTACAGTGGATTTGGGGAAAAAAAATCGACGTTTCCTCTTTCTACTCTTCAATAATTTACCCTTAATTTTAGGGATGGATATCTAATTCCAAAATCTCCTCGCCTTATGAAAACCCTAATATCAAGCTTTAGCCCGAGCAATAAAAATATTTCGGTTCCAGGCAGACACACAGATAGATAAAGATTGCATCGTCTAAAACCAGTTTTTTCAGTTCAGGGGGTCATGAAATGTTGACATTTAGCAAAATCTCTAGTTAGATTAATACTATCCAAGGGGCCGAGAAAAAGTAAAAAGCAGCAGTTAAAATTAAAATATATTGCAACAAGTAACAACTATTAACAAATACTCGCTAATGAAGCCCATATATAGGGGGCATATATGTGTATATATTTTAAATTAATGTTTGCTTTTAGTGATTAGTAATAAAACGTAATTTCTTGCAATGACAAATTACCAGAAAATGCCTCCATAGTGGGCAAAGAATTAGAATAATATGCTCTATAAATCAACAAAGTAAAGGATATACAAATTAACAAGAAATTACATTTACTTGTACACTTTTCAAGGTAAGACAAAATATTCATCCTTTGCTAGTTTGTGGGCGTTTAAGACTTATTTTATTGATGACCTTGGTTACAGGTGTAGTGTAGGACCGGTCCTCAGGCCCTTTCGGGGGCCCTGTACCAAGTAGAACTTGTGGTCCTTAGAAGTTAGTTTTCCAATGAATGATTATGAATCTTGATATGCATCATATATGGATAATTTTATTTAGAAACACGCCCTCTTTTTTTTTTGCAAACGTTTAGCCGTGAGTTTTTTTATCAACATATTAATTATCAATACTAGGCATAAAGTAACTGTTAAACTATACAGTGTAGTATATACTGAGTGGATTATAGTATTGTAAATTAATAGCTAATAATATAATAGTGGACATTATTTAACTATAGAATATTTCAGTGTAATTGCGTTTTATTTAGTCCACGTCTGCAGATAAAGTAGTAATAGTATTAATAGACTATATAGTAAAAGTATTTTATTACTTTTTTTTTGCGTTTTCCTCATGTCTCATTTAGTTAATTCTTCAATAATAATAATTTTACTATCTTACCTAGAATTAATGTCAAGAGAAAATCAATGTTTATTTTTCTGTCAACGGTACCGTCTGCAGTTATAGAGTATTTCCGATTTGCCAAAAGCCAAGCTCGCGTTAATTTTTAAGCGCAGACTGTCGAAATCCACGTAATACCAGGCTATCAGGGCCTTCCGATTAGGGAAATTTTTAGATTAGTTTGGGATAAATTTTATAATAAATAATATATATATATTGAAACATCACAAAATAAATATAAGTCAAAGTGATTTATTTGCCCGGCTGGTGGAAGCCCCTGACCTTGAAATGATATTGGTTTGGATCAATCTAAAATATATAAAAAGTCATGGATGAAGGTAATTTTTCTTTAAAGTAATACATGTAGATTTTCTTTTTTATGATTCATCCATGAAGAAACACGTGCTTCTCAGAAATAATGTGAAAAGGATTTTACCATTAAAATATATTTTTTACACCATTCTTCCTGTTAAAGGAACAACTACGCACTATTTGGCAAAGACGACACTTCTCTATACCAATAAGAAGCTAGCTTTCCAAAACATGCCAGGACTCTTTCTATTAGTTAGTTTCTACACTGTTGACGAAGGGAGAAAGATGCAAGGGTATGTCATATATAAACCGTTTGTACGTATCAGCCAGGCCAGCGCATCCAAACATCCACACCAGGGATCCATCCACACGCACAAGTCAGTCAGAGCCACACACTGGCAGTCACAGTATAAAATAAATTACATTAATATCACAAGTGTGCATTGATATAAAGCATTCAATTGGAGTATGTATAAGTAATTAACAGATGTCATTTAAATAAACCGTGTGTGAATAAACATCCATCAAAAGTTCTCTTTCTTTAATTTAATTAATATACCAATTTAATTAGTGCTCGACCACGGAGCTATAGACAACCTAAACATCGTCACAGCATTATTATATCTAGGAATTAATCCGTAGTGTTTCAATCGACGCCCGACGCGGGGCGATTAATTCAATAGTTTACAAACTGAGGGGGCCCCCCTGTGCGTGAAACACTTGGCACATGCCTTAATCCGAACCTGCTGGTCTTAATGGAATCAGTATATGAAGGTGTTCCTGTAGAGGTTAAAAATAATAACGTGGGTCAGTTTTTTTTTTATTGAAGTTGTATATTTTCCACTGCCGGTTTGCTAGGCCTGTCATAATTTGATATGGCTTATAATCTAATTAAGACTTGGACAGGCACAACATCCATCTCCAGCCGTGTATTCATCACTATGTAAGGGTAAACCCATATTTTTGATCAATGATTAATTTTCGGCCATGTTGGGAATCGAACTCGGGACCTTTATTTCAGTAGGCAGACATGCTATCTAATGAGCTAAGTTGTCTGACTGCTCATTTCTATATTATTATTAAATATGTGGATAAACTGGGCGGATAGTATGATGCAATGAACACAGACACAAAATAATTAACTTAACCTAGTAATGTATTAGTTTAGTTGTGAATGTGGGGAATGCCAGGCCTCCACCGTGGTTCGGATTCCACGTTAAACTGTAGGTCCTTCATTTCATCTCACAATCACCCTACCATTACACATTAGCGTAAGTGCGTATAACCCGAACGGGTAGTAAGACGCGGTGATATATAGTAATAATAATAATAATAATAATATTTAGATCGGCGACACACCGGTACGTTTTGAAGAAATTGGCAGATAAATTAATTTATTTTTTTAGCACTGCGTCTTACTACAAGTTCGGGTTATACGTATATTTACTATTTACGCTATTGTGTTAAGATTGAAGGTTGAATTTTAAGTGTACCCGCATTTGCGTGGAACAAGTATGGAAAACAATTTTTTGGGGAAAAAAAACATCCGACCGGGATTTAAGCCCTGATCTCCCCCTCATCAGCAAGTCAAGTCTATTGCGACCTATAATATATAACTAATTAACTAAACAATTTTACAAAAAAAAAACTGCTTCAAAGTCAGAATGGTTTAATTCATGACTCTTGAGTTAGACTGTCCTTCTGATGACACGAAGAGATCAGGGTTCGAATCCCGGTCTGATCTGCTGAGAATTGTTTTTAATAAATGGTTTCTCACTCTCCTTCCACGCAATGCGGGTGATTATCAATAAAAGGATATCTTCCTAATCCCTACCCCATCATAGTGTTTATCATATATGTGTATAACTTGAATAGTTAAAACAGGGGTGATAAAAAAATCCATAATTCAACGTGTGGTCTTTACCGATCTGAAGCGTGGTCTCACATTGTTTACTAAGGTAGTTGGGCCTAAGATGCGGAACAAACAGGAGAATGGAGAAAGCTACATAATAAAGTTAATGCATTTTACTGCATCCCAAATATATTAAGGATAATCAAAGCGCGTAGAGAAGGGGTTGTATGGTGGTTCATATGGGCGATGACAGGTGTGTACACAAAATTTTAGTTGAGAAACCTGAAGAAATAGGACCACTTAGTAGGCCGACACATCAATGGGAGAATGACACGTCGATGGAAGAGTAATGTAAAGCTGGATCTGAAGGAGGTTGGGTGTTAGGTTAGAGATTGGATGGAGGTGTATCAGGATAGGGTCGAATGATGGCCAAAGTTCCTTAAGGCGGGAGTCTATGGAACGTGAGTTATGGGCAGTGTTTTTACATTTACTATAGCTAAACATTCTTTTGATCAAAATAAATCGAATAATTCTCCATGTAGAAACAAAGTAGAGTTTAATTTTCTTCACATGTTGATATCAACAGTTGTTGAATATCTGTCAAGGGGTCCTGGAATTTAATGACAAAACTTTTTATTTCATCATACTAATACAGCTACGCTCATGACATATATTCAACAACTGTTGATCTGAATGCCAAACCCTTCCTTCACCTCTGACAAGACGTGTATTAATCACAACTTGTGAAGTGGTGAAATGCCAGCCTCCACCGTGGTTCGGATTCCACGTTAAACTGTAGGTCCTCCATTTCATCTCACAATCACCCTACCATTACACATTAGCGTAAGTGCGTATAACACGAACGGGTAGTAAGACGCGGGCTAATAATTAAAAATAATAATAATAATAATAATAATAATAATAATAGCTGTTGATATCATCATGTGAAGGAAATTAAACTCTACGTTTCTACTGGAGCATTATTTAATTTATTTTGACCGAAAAAAAAATACTTTAATAGTAAAAACTTGAGGAACTCTGCCTTTAACCCGTGCTTCTTACACCCCCACCTTAGTCCGGGCGCAGAGAGAGAAGGTTTGTCGGCCAGGAGACGAGTCGCGGCCGATATAGGATAGAGTCGACCGAGCCTTTCACAGGTGACGTTTACAAACCTCCACAAACAGCAAGGTTGTAACAAACACCTGACATGAATAATTATTATTATTAGCACCGCGTCTTACTACCCGTTCGGGTTGTACGCACTTACGCTAATGTATAATGGTAGGGTGATTGTGAGATGAAATGGAGGACCTACAGTTTAACGTGGGTTCCGAACCACGGTGTAGGCCTGGCATTCCACACATTCACAAGATGTCTTGTCAGAGGTGAAGGAAAGGTTTGGCAATCAGATAAATCTGTGCCGAGACCTCATGTGACATCTAGACAATACGGTTCTTTTGGGAATCGAAGCTAGGATTCTTTGGTTGATCCAGATAACATTTTATTATATTATTACCGTTATTTTATAAATATTTATAATAGCTATCTAAAGTGACAGGTGCATATCGGATGACTTGACGTATAAATTATATTATTATTATTATTATTAGCACCGCGTCTTACTACCCATTCGGGTTATACACACTTACGCTAATGTGTAATGGTAGGGTGATTGTGAGATGAAATGGAGGACCTACAGTTTAACGTGGAATCCGAACCATGGTAGAGGCCTGGCATTCCCCACATTATAAATATATAAAATAGTTTTAATAGCTTTTGAAACTAAAAATACTTCAATGGGATTGTAATTGTTTATATGGTTTTAGGACCGTGGCTTATGTATTAATTACGCTAGGAGTTTTAGAGATTAAAAAGGTTATATTTAGAATAAGTGTATTCACATTTGCGTGGAAAGCTAGTAGAAAGCCATTTTGGAGAGAGAAAAAAAACGCAATACGCCGACTGAGGTTCGAACCTCAATCTCTCCGTTATCGGCAGTATAGTCTATTTCAAAAGTTGTTCCTTAGATAATGCGGCGACCAACGTAGGTTTATTTTAATTTTAATAACACATATTTTGGCTCATCAAAAATATTTCTTCTTTGAACCTAGTACCATACAAATAATATCATTTTGAATAGGAATCGTTTAAAGTCTTTTCGATAGACCGAATTCCCAACATTTTCATTGAAGTTTTCAAGTGAATTTAAAATTATTATCTCAAAGTTGATTTATTAATAATAATTGCACCAGAGGAATACTTATAAAAAGTTTTACAAAATGTGTTGTAGAAATATATTAGGCTACATTATCTATGTTTACATTTAAATTGGTCTGGTGTTAATCGAGAAATTTAAAACATGATCGTTTTAAAAACGACTCTACGTGTAGGCATCGATATATCTCTTAAATATTGGGCGTTATAAAACGAACCTAATTTCACTTGAAATTAAAAAAAAAAAAAAATCGTATCAAATCAATCACACGAATAATATGATAATGGAGTTAATTCTATAAGCCACATAAAACGTGACCTTAATCATATATGCACTACTTTAAACGTGGGCTTTTTTTATAACTGTCTGTACCAACCGCGCCCATTACCTTATGCGTGATACAAGCGATCCGATGAAACCTACTCTGCTTCACCGTTATATTTATTTTTACCAATGCCTGGTGAGTGAGCTATTCGCCGTGAGGTTTTCTGTCACAATGCTACCCTCATTTGGCTCATTTATCTCACTGGTGAC
The DNA here is from genome assembly GCA_039000515.1 of Timema cristinae. NCBI lineage: Eukaryota > Metazoa > Arthropoda > Insecta > Phasmatodea > Timematidae > Timema > Timema cristinae. The sequence goes on along the minus strand of JBCFYV010000003.1, from coordinate 62,662,207 downwards.
ATGTAAAGTAATATTTCCCACTAGCGCCCAAAACAACAAATAACAATTCACCATCAATTCGTGTTTTGAAAATAAATCATCATTATATATATATATATATATATATATATATATAATATATATATATATATATATTATATATATATAAAAAATTATCTAACGTGTGTTTATTAAACATTCTTGTACCCGCATGACTTCTTAGACTGGAATTAATTGTATTATTTAATTAGGGTCTACTATTCTAATTATTTCTTGTAGTGTAACAAACCATCACATTTGGAGGATACAAGGGAAAAGTCATATTCCACATATTTTACAAGAAAACTTTTAAATTTCAAATGGTGACCTGGTGGTCTACGGGTTGGACTTCTGTGTTGAGGGTCCGTGGTTCAACCCTTGGTCCCGGCACAGATTTATCTAATTGCCAAAACCTTTCCTTCACCTCTGACAAGACGTGTATTAATCACATCTTGTGAATGTGGGGAATACTAGACCTCCACCGTGGTTCGGATCCCACGTTAAACTGTAGGTCCTCTATTTCATCTCATAATCACCCTACCATTACACATTAGCGTAGGTGCGTATACCCGAACGGGTAGTAAGACGCGGTGATGATAATAATAATAGTAAATCTCAAACACACACCAGCAAATACTTTTTTTAAATACATCTAAATGGAATAGGAACCGATCCGACACCTTAGTTCAGTTGGTAGCATGTCTGCCTAGTGAGCTTAGGGTCTCCGGTTTGATTCTCGGCATGGCAGAAAAATTTATAATTTTAATAAAAGCGTTTACCTTTTAGCATTGATAAATTAATGGTCGGGGACTAAATGTAGTGCTTGTCCTAGTCTCAAGCTACGACAAGCCTAGCAAGCCGGTAGTGGAAAATATATGGATTGAATAAAAATAAAACTGACCCAAGCCACAGACGGGAAACAGTAATGGATATATGAATAGAGACCTCTTTTAACCATAATCTAAAGTGCATTATAAAGGTTTCATGATTGTCTAACAGATGGCAACACTTACTCAATTTAATTTAAAATTCAACTTTCACTCCCTTTTCCTTTATATCCTTCATTTTAATACTCATACTGTAAATGTTGCATCTGTTGTATATTTAAGTTAGTTACTAATATAATTAGTTTTTTTTAATAATCACGTATTACTACAGTAGCCCCGTGGCTTCTTTGGTGCTGACTGACAGCTCACAGCTGACTTATGACAGTCAACATTTAGATATATACCTAAATGTTGACTGTCAGAAGTGACAGCTGCTAAACATATATTTTTTCAGCTCATATGGTTCGGTGTAGAGATAATAATATGGTCTGGTAACTTTTCAAAGCCGTCAGCTTTCAGCTATGAGCTATCGGTCAGCACCAAAGAAGTCATGGGGCTACTGTAACCTTTCGAGCTATACGCTTATGTACTAATTACGCTAATGTATTTATAGAAATGAGAAAGGTTATATATATTCATAGGAACTATGCCCATATTGCATGGAGGCAGAGTAAAAAATAACATTTTGAAAAAACCACCCCTAGTACACCGAAGCAAGATTTGAACCTTGATCTCCCCATCATCGGCAGTCTAGTCTACTGCGAGAGTAGAGCGTTAGACCACGTGGCCATCGAAGTGGGTGATGTAATCAGCTGGTTCAAAAAGTGCACGTTAATTACCTCAAATTATATTTAAAAAAACTATATTGTTTAACTTAAGAAGAAAAAAAATAGAAACTAGAAATATTTTACAAATAAATTTAATAATAGCGTTTGTTGTGTTTAATTTTTACGTACGCTGTGACACGTGATGTTTATTATAAATCGCGTGAGTATCGTGACGTAAAGTAATTATCAGCGATTAGAATAATTACGATCAAAGGATTAGATTGTGTGCTCTTATTAAATTATTTTTTTGTTATATTATAGTGAAGTGTGATAAGATCACCGCCACATTAAGAACATTTTTACTTATATCTCTACGGTGTCGTTTAATTGAAGCAATGATTCTTGATTACGTAGACCAGGCGTGTCAAACTCGTTTATTCACAAGGGCCACATTTAAGACATTTTATTACTGTCACCATATTTAAGTAAAATAAACCAAAATTTATACGACGGGTACCTTAAGGTAGCGTTCGGCCCTCCGCGTCGATAGCCGAGATTCCTACTGTCCCCGTTTCAAAACGTAGCGAAAACCGAAAGACGTCTATGCGGCCGGTCGCCTTACTAAAAAAAAACCCTAGAGATTAAATAAAATTTTCGGACCTAAGTCTAATCTCAATTCCCCCCCCTCCCCCTCAGAAATTTGAAACTTTTTTTTAAATTAAAGTTGTGGTTTTTAGATTTTAAATTTTGTGTTGAAGTCACTTTCAGATTTGATGACAAGGTCCATAAACAATGTTCTAGATCTGGGGTCAGCAACTAGTGGATCACGATCAATCGGTCGATCTAGCGGTAGCTTTCAGTCGATCGTCGTCATTAAAAGTCGATCTTTTGAATTTTCTAAAACTTGCCCCTTCACCCAATAATAACATAGCTAGCCCTCACAACACCTGTCGCCAGGACTCTTTAGTTTTGACACTGGTGACAAGAGGTCTAAGAGGCAAGGGGTAGGTTATATATAAGCCATTTGTGCGTATGAATATATAGAGAGTAACATAAATCTACACAGCACACAGTACTCATAACAACGGAACGTGTACTGTCACACTGCGCAGTTAGGCACGCTCGCGTCGACATCATAGAAAAGAACCGACATCAAGATAATTGGCGCTCGATCACGGGGCTATAGATACCAATTATCTCATCAATTAACAAATATATTTAACTAGTGCTCAATAACAGGGCAATTATCAGCTAATTAAACCAAAATATCTATATCTTCATAATTAGCGCACATTGCGGACGCATATAGTTCCATAACGTTTTAATCGGCGCCCAAACGCGTGGCATAACTCAAAACAAATCCCGAGAACGTATTATTTTGACGCAATATAGCTACAAAATATTCAAGTTCATAGATTATATACATAAAAAACTGTCGTTTCAGTGGATATTCTTGGGTTCAAGTTGGGCGTCACGAAATTACATTGTATTACAGAAGTGATGAAATCCAAGCCAACCCATCCCCTATTCTAGGAAACTTGGCTGGCCGCCATTGCAGAATTCCCATATGGGGTGGTTTAATAAAGATTGTTAAGTTCGGTTTGAAATTAATACAGACTCGAAAAAATTAACAGGTTTCAAATTATCCAAATATTGCCTTCCAAACTCTAATTAAAAGGTTTTTTTTTCCCCGCCGTTGATTTAGATATTATTTTCATGAAGAATCATGTTGGGTTCCAATTCTCAAATTTTCCAATTAACCAATGTCAAATTAACCAGATACTACTGTACAAACGACTGGTCACTTTGTCGTAGACTTCACTAAAAAATAAAATAATAAAATAGACGCAGTTAAAAAGTGGAGTAGCCAGACAGACTGTAGATGTGTTGCCCTAAGGAAGAGGGCAATTTGTCTGCAGAGCCACCGACATGTCTTCAAACAAACACACATTCTTTCTTCTCCCTGCTTTGACACATTGGTTGGCACCGCCCCACCATTATACCAACACAATGACCCGTAGAAATGTTACACAAGTCACGTATATTTGTCAAACAGGGGGAGTGTGCTCTTGTTCAACATCCCCTGAATGAGAGGTCGAGGAGGATGAAAGATGTCACATCAGGAGGTCAAGAGTTCGGATCACCGACATGCTCCCGTTGAATTACAGTAACCCCATGGCTTCTTTGGTGCTGACTTGACAGCTCACAGCTGACAGTCAACATTTTAGGTATTTACCTAAACTCTGACTGTCAGAAGTGACAGCTGCTAAACACATGTTTTTGAAGATCATTTGATTTGACGTTGGGATACATAATTTGGTCTGGTAACTTTTCAAAGATGTCAGTCAGCACCAAAGAAGCCATGGGGCTACTGTAGTTGTCGTAGCCTGGAGTAGGTCCATGGCTAAAACATTTATCTTTAAACACCACGTCTTACTACCCGTTCTGGTTATACGCTTAGGTACTAATTACTTTTTGTGGTTTTATGGATGAGGAAGGCTATATTTATAGGACGTGTACCAGCGTTTTAAGTGGTCGGAGAGTGGAAAACCATCTTGGAAAAAACCACCCTCAGTACACCCAACCGAGATTCGAACCTTTTGCTCCCCGTCATCGGCAGTCTAGTTTACTGCTAAAATAACGCCTTAGACCATGCGGTCACTGAACTGGGTCATGGTTGAAACTGTTAAAACTCTGAATGTGATGTGTTCTCACCCAGTATGTCCCCTTTTTGAGCAATCATACTCCATGGTATCAGACTGCATTCAAGCCATTGTTGGCGAAGATAGTCCCAGATTCTTCCGATAGAGGGTGTCATGTTGTCAGCACAACGAACTTGAGGAAAGCGCAGATAGTTTTTTGTTTCTCAACGAGGTTTGATTACAGAAGAGTTTGTAGTAAAAATACATTTATCCACGAGAAAAAAATATGGTAAAAACGAATCCTTAGCATCGCGTCTTACCACTTCATTTGGAAACTCGAACCTATTTATTTACAGCAGTGGTTCACAAACGTTTTAGGCTGATGCTCCCTTTGGATAATCGTCAAATTCATAGGCCAAACCCATCTCATATGTTTCAGATAATTACTAAGAAATCTTAACAAAAAGTGTTATTTTAGTAACTTATTTATTCTATAGAAAAGACAATGTAATACAATGGTACACATAAAATGAATGAAAATTAGTGTGAGGATTGTCTCTGTTTTGTTTCATTAATTTTTCAATATTGGGTTTGATGTTTTGACAGAGCACACTGAAAATAGCTTTCAACTTTAAGTCGACAGATGATGTTTATTTGTTTTTTTTTAAAATTAGAATCAAGAGAGTTGAAAATTCGGTTCGGTTGTGTTGCAATAGTACTTGGCTGTAATGAAAGTTAAGGGGGGTTGGTAGATGGATAGGAAAATTAGGGGGGTGAGGGGCGAATCCAAGGCATGCGGGCTTGAAAATAAACAAATGTCTGCGAACGAGCGCTTTACTTGTGACTAGTAGTAACCTAAGGGCCCTCTTACACCAGAGTTTTCATGTGGCCGAAGACGACTACAAAAAGTGGTCCCAAAGAGGTGACCTACAACTGGAAGGCAATGTTGCCAATACCGCAAGAAAAATATATCTTATTTTTGAAAAGCGATTAAAATAAATCAAATCTTCAACTTTTTAGCTGATTTTTAATGTTATTTCCTGTAATTGTTTCAAGACACCCCCCCTTCGCTGGAAAAGTTCCCCCCCCCCCAAGGGTGGTAACCATTAATTTACACTGCTGAAACGTCTGCGGTCTAAAATAAAATGTCCGTATGAAGCTTTAATTGTTAGAAACATTAATTATTACGTAATATTTAATAGATGCTTAATATTTATTCGAATACATTTTTGTTGTGTTGGAAATACCAAAGTGTTGTTATTAAAGCGAGGCGGGAATTTAATAGCTCACTGCGAGCCACGGCATAAGTTGCAGCGCTAATTATTTCGTAATGGTAGCCATCTTATTTTCATTGCAAGTTTCTGCACAGAGTCATTTTAAAAGGGAATGAAAAGAAAAAGAAAAAAAAGATCGTGAGCTTGGGGAAATAATGGCTGCTGGCCAATTGACGACGAGGAGAATTTTAATGAGGAAAGGTAATAATTATTACTGTCGAGATGTTGGCAATCGCACCATCATTTTAGACATTTAGTAAAAGAAAAATATTATCCTCGCTGTCAAGCACGTGGTCTATTAAGTTTTTGTTTTATTGGTGACAGGGGGTCATGGTTCTAATCCCTGCCAGATGTACTGGTGGTTTTAAATAGTTTCTCACATTTCCTCTAAGCAAATCTGGGTACATTTGCTCTATATTATACTTTCCTAATCCTTATATTACCCGCAGAGATGAGTCGGATAAATTAGCTAACGAATCCGACTCTTCATTTTAACTTTTATTCCCAAATATTCCCGTTTTTAAGTGGTCGAATGATCTAAGGCATCACTCTTGCAATATGCTAAACTGCCAGTGATTAGCAGAACGGGGTTTTAATCCTGGTTTGGATGTAATGAGGGTGGCATTTCCAAAATTGCTTACTTTTCTCCCTCCACGCAAATACGGGTACACTGTAATCCCTAAGCTCCAAACTAGAGGGATTCAATACATAAATATAAACAAAACCTACAGTTAAAGAAAAATAAATTAGAATATAGAGGAGCGCGTAGAGTGAATATCCTAAAATTGTGAGTAATAAAATGCTGGACATTTAGCATGTCCCCAGCGCACGCAACTCACTCTTGTGAGTAGCGGGAAACTACGGTCCACCTTCACAGGTTGCCTAATATATTAATATATAAAAAGGTCGAAGGCTAATCCCTCACACCTTTTCTAGACATAGGGATAATATGGCGTAATTATGTTATAGAATAAATTCAAGTCTTAGAATCTTTTAGATTTAATTTATGCCAAACTTTATTAAATAATAAGCATATTATTTGAAGAGCATTTAATAGTTCATATATATATATATATATATATATATATATATATATATAATAGTCGTGAGTGAGCAAGCATTCTCAACATAAATATATACCATCCAATAAAAACATTGTTCCATAAATATTTACTCTTTTCCTTCTAATCATTACGTTATTTATTATGTACCCTAAACATATTACGTAAATACAAATATTGATGCATAACATTATTTAATATGATCATACGTAGTACAGTAAATGATCCCTCCTAACTAACACCTTTTTGAACCTGTTGCGAAAATGCCACATGTTACTAAAAGTTTTAGTTCCATCAAAAATACCTAATGTCAATACCATTTAAATTTAACGCTAATAACCTACTAGCATAACTCAAAATAGCCTTCGCCTATGTCCTAAACAAGGATTATAGTACTATTATAAATATAGAGGATATTTCCTAACATTACCCCTTTAAGTTGTTTTTTTGTTACTATTTAGGCACAAAATAAATATTAACAACACTATCCTAAAAATAACAATCGAGAAACTAGTAAAAAAATATAAAGTTAAGTTGATATATATAATAATCTAGTGCAATACTCCATTCTACTAATATTGAAAATCTCGGCACCATATTTCAAACACTTTCCCACCTTAATGTTTACCAAACCCAAAATCCCACATTTGCAATTGAGACGAAATAAAGTTAATTTTGAAATGTTTGACTTTCAATCATTATGGATAATATTGAAAAGTTCTGATCTAACAACACTCTCAAATTTTCATATTTACTACACTCATCTAACCTAAATACTACTGAGAAACAAATAAAGTTAATCGGTTGAGTATAAAGTTCGCGCATAATGCCTAATATCAATAACACAGAAAATGTCTGACTTTACAATACTCTCATTATAAAGTGAATCAAAGACGAAGATTTACGCAAATACTTTATAATTAAATTTGATAAAAAGATCTAAAAAGAATTTTGACTAGTTCCCATAATTTACATTTAAACCGAAATTGGATTTTATTCTTACATTAACGTAATATGTCCGTTACGCCGACGCTTAGTCCTACATGGTCGCAGCCAAGTCCAAGAGTGACGTCTTCCTCGACGGATGGTCTTTTATATGGCACACTCATCGAACAGGATAGGCACAAAGGAAGGGAGCGCGCCGGCAGAAGAACATTCTATATTATTCTGGCAAATCCTGGCAGTTACCATCTTCTCGTTTCTTGAAGTTGGGCGGATTGATCATGGTAGCGGTGGTGCCGGTCTCTAGTGGCGAGATGCGGAACTTGGCTCAGTCTTGGCAGTTGTTCGCTTGTGGTTTGTGTAGTCGGATGTTTGTTGCGCGAGGTGCTCGGCAAGATTAGTGGTATTGGGTAAGTGATGTTTATACTTGACTGTCCTCATTCTGTTGACTTGGAGCAATAATTGCTACAATACTTAATCTAAATTCAACCTTCCTCTTCCATAGCACACTAGCATAGTTAGTAGCCTACATAAGCGTATAAGCTCAACGGTTAGCCAGACGCGATGCAAAAATAAAACTAATGTTAGTGAGTCATATGCCTAATTCTCCTTCCTCTATTCAAAAATACCCCACACCTCCCAACAGATTTTATTTTAGCACCACGTCTTACTACCCGTTTGGGTTATACACTAGCATATTGTTTATGGTAAATTCAGATAGAAGACGTTTCTTGTAATAAAAACTGCCTCAAACAAGTGCTCGATGCTGTGGATGTCATCATAAAAGAAAACAAGAAATTCATGAAACAATACACATTTCCTATAAAAAAATTTTACCATGTAAATAAAACAATAATTTTACCTGACAATTTAATTTCCTTTCCATTTATATCCTACGCATGGGTACAAATGTATCTATAGTTGTAATCAGTGTCGGCTCGTGTATAGGCACTGCGAAACTGCAGCACCCCTTATTTCCACATGATATTATCGAAAACATTTATTATAATTAGTCCTTTTTTCTTTATTTCTTTATTTATTTTTGTAGTACAATATATATTCCTTAAGTTTAATGTCAGTACTTCAGTAGCCATCCCCCAATTTATGAAAAAGATACAAAAATCTTTGTAGGGAACTGTGTGCTTCACAGCGCCAGCGACGTGGTGTTTGACTGTTGTGCGCATGCCACATAGGGGAATGGGGAGGAAGGCGGGACTGCCAGGTAAAGAGAGCACTGTTGCTCTCGCAGTGTCGGCTCTGGCGTGATGGTGGAAGGAATGTTTGTTTTTTTTACTCAACGTGTGTTGTGCTTAAAAACCGTGTACCATATTCTTCGAATGTGATAAAGTGTAGAAGAGTGTAGAATTAGATTATTATTCTGCATTCAGCTATTCTATTAGAATTTTTTTCGGTTCTTTTATTTAACAGAAAGACTAAATGCGCTTGCAGTACTTTCAATGGAGAAAAATTTCCTCGATTGTCATCCGAAATCAAGGAGAAAATTATTGAACTTTTTTCGCAAGTTAAAACAAGAAGAATGGATTTCATTTTTAAATGAATAGATCAAGCTTGAACTGTAACAATTTAAATTAAAGTAAGTAAAAAAGTTTTTTTTTGTTAAGATTTTATCAAGTTCCTGAATAAATTTTCTTTTTATTCATTTTTTTTTTCCTTTTACACAATTTTAAAACAAAGGTTAACATTTTCTGGAGCAGCACCCCCACTAATTTTAGCTACGAGCCGCCATTGGTTTGATCGTATATAACAGGATACTACTGTTTGTAATAAATTATAATTTCACAGTCTACTCTGTCACAAATATACTCAAAATAAAACACAAGGCCATGATGGACTGCAGGAATCTTCGCAAACGTAAGAAGGAGAGTTTGAGTAAATGGCGCATGCGTAGATTGGTTTGTTCTTCAACGTTTTCATCGAACATTGTACAGCTAGACTTTGTCAAACAGTTGTCCTATATTAAAGAAACAAAAATTTACTTTTAAAAAAAGTTTTGGGTATTGTGTGTACGCTCCAATTTAAAAATAATGTATATCTCTTCGACAAACAGTTTTTTTTGTTCGTCGAACAAAAGAGTTTTGTTCTATGTTGGTTTTGTTTCGACTAGTGGTTAAGTATCCTTAGTGGATCTGAGAAAAGGTAACAAAAAAGATTTTTTTTGGCAAAATAAACCAAATATTGTTACAGTACAGTAGCCCCATGGCTTCTTTGGTGCTGACTGACAGCTCACAGCTGACTTCTGACAGTCAACATTTAGGTATATACCTAAATTTTGACCGGTCAGAAGTGACAGCTGCTAAACACATGTTTATGCAGATCATATGGTTCGGCGTAGGGATTTATAATTTGGTCTAGTAACTTTTCAAAGCTGTCAGTCAGCACCAACGAAGCCATGGGGCTACGTAGATACATTTAGTTAGGTTTTCTACCCACAGTAGGCCTACTCATAATATCAACAGTTTTTGAATATTTTTCCGTGGCCATATGAGATCTCCTCTGTGTTATAGAGTCTGAGCTCCTGGCTACAGAACCAGAGGTCCCGGGTTCGATCCCCAGTGCATCCAGATTCTTCTGTGAAGCAGTGGGTCTGGAACGAGGTCGAACTCAGCCTCGTGAGGATAAACAAGGCGATACTTGAATGAAAACAAAAAGCAGCTATGGTCTAAAAAACTGAGATTAACGATTAGCGGGTTCTTTGTGCTAACATGATACCTTATACCCTCGGAAGTTGACCCTATCTTCGTTAACAGACGGTGGTCACTCGGTCAGTATGGTTTGAATGCGGGCTGACACCACAGAGATGTTTTTTATAGGGGCATATGGACAACATTTTTATAATGAATATAAAGAATACAAATCGTGATGAACATGAATAAAATTGAACAAAAACGTACCTTTCGGGGTAATTTTATTTTTTGCCCCTTATTTTCTGCTATAAAAACTTTAAAAAAAATATTAACCTTAAACCTGTGCAATAGTTAGGGGGGGGGGGAATAGATTAAATGAAAAGAAAAGTTAATCTATTCAAATTCCGCATAATTACAGATATTTAATAACTGTTGACATTACTATGCACAGCAGAGGTGTTCAACCTTTTTATGTCCAAGGGTCAAAGTTTTTCTCTCTTGTTGACTCGCGGGATGCAATACTTTAACCAAAATATTAGGACTCATCATTATATTTTATTTATTTTTACGTTCAGCTGCGATGAGTGAACACGAACACTTCCGACTTTGTCCGAACACACCAGAAATAGTCTCTCCAGTATCTACCAAAGTAGTCATTTGCCGGTTCAAAGGTAAATTTGTACAAAAACGTAATATTTTTCTTCGCAAAAATAGTTTATAAAATAACTAAAAATGCGTATTTATTTTATTATTCGATTCGGTAAAATATAGATCTGTATTTGTCATTTTTTACTCTTGGCTGCAAAAAATGTCACAGTGGGCCGTGGGTTGAAGACTCCTGATGTACAAAACATTAAACTAAACGTATAATTATAATGAACCAATATTTTACTTATTTTGACAAAAAATAATTATATATGTATTCCTTTTAACCTGAAAAAAGACATATCAAATCGCGTTCCCTTCATTACCCTCTTATAACATTTGCAATAAACCCAGCACGGGTCATGACAGTAGAGATTAAGTACCCGACAAAAATAATACTTGTCAAACCAGTTAATATTGTGTTCAAACATTATCTCTCCTTTTCCAAAGGTTTCATTATCATGCACGTGCGGTATAATGGGCAAATAAAATATACCTGGCCTAGTAATGTTTACAGGCACAATAAAACAACTCATAGATTGACAATTCTATTAACTCACATTTTTTTATTACTTATACATCTCCAACCTTTTTTTTTTCCTGTATCCTAGGGAACTTCTGATTATATTTTTTTACTGTTATTTAACGTGAGCTTTCTAAAGATAAAATCATATCACACGTCCCAACAAACTATAACTGTACGCCAAGTACTATACATATTGTCAGATTTTGATAAGCTAAATATTTTTAGAAAAAAATATAAATAACCTATATATATTTTTTGTGGTCAATATTGAAAACATTTTATTATTTTTTTAAAGTTTTTTATGGTATTGATAATATCCATCAAAAGTGACAGCTGCATTTAATTAATTTGAGGTATTTAACGTACACCTTCTAAACCAACTGATTATATTAGCAAACGAGAATTTCTATGAGCGAGAATGAAATGATTTACCAATTTTTCCGAGAAATATATCTTTAGATACCTTCTTGGGTTCTTTTAGATCCTACAATCGACATGAGAACCGACGGATTTATTTTCCCTCCGAAGGAAAAATTTTGTTATGGATTTTCATCTCTCGATTAAAATACGTCGACCACGGCTGGTTTTGAACCCCAAGGACATCCAGTCTTGAGGTGAGCACTTTTCCTTTAGACTAGAGGTAGATCAAATGACTTGACGTATGACCAGGCATGCTGGAACCTTTTATGAACAAGAAAGTGGGTGGGGCAAAATTACGTTATGACCATGGTAAGCTAGGTTAAGTAAAAAAAAAACGTACGCGAACGTAATTTAGCACCTATTTGATAGGAACTGTGTGTATAAGTAGTGTAGGTGTTATTATATTATATAAAATCAGGTAGCCTATACATACTCTATGGCATTAGGAACTAGGAACAATGTTAAAGAAAAATTGAGGAAAGAGAAACATCTTTGTCCAACAAAAAGAACAAGAATCAAATTCATTTTCTATGACCTGCCCTTCCTTCACCTCTGACAAGACATCTTGTGAATGTGGGGAATGCCAGGCCTCCACCGTGGTTCGGATCCACGTTAAACTGTAGGTCCTCCATTTCATCTCACAATCACGCTACCATTACACATTAGCCTAAGTGCGTACAACCCGAACAGGTAGTAGGACGCGGTGCTGATAATAACAACTATGAAATATTACTAATAATAAAGTAAAATGTTATCAATGTTGACTGCAAAACATGTTTGTATTTTATAAAGGTTTCACCTTCGGTGGCTGCATGGTCTAAGGCATCACTCTCGCAATATACTAGTAACTAGACTGTTGAAGAAAGGGATATCGGTGTTCAAACCCAGGTAGAGTGTACCGAGGGGGGTTTAGCATAAATGGGTTTTTTTTTTCACTCTCCCGCCATGCAAACACGGATACACTCCCTCTGAATTCAACCTTTTGCATATCTAACTCATAAAGGTAATTAGTACCAATTACGTTTAACCTGAACAGGTAGGGAAACGCGGTGCTTATAGAGGTTTTACTTTCTACCAGAATTCAACTATAGTAACTCTATCTTTGTCGCGTAAAGTATTTGTTTTTATCACCTTGTTGGTCGACAATGAGGCCCGACAGTTCGATAATATTCCCATCAATTGATTATTTATAGATTAGCTGCCTGGTCGGTTGATAAGATATCGGGGAACTCTGAAAATGATCGCTTTGAGGATGAAATACTTACCTCCCGATAAAAATAAAACTGTACACTCCGTTTCATGGATATGTCACAGGTCAGGTACAGTCTGAACTACTTGTAGGTGGTACCGCTGAGGCCCCCCCCCCCTTCCTTCTTCACCCCCTTCACAGTGAGCAAGTAGACAAACGCATCTCTCCTTTAATATGGTTCACTTGTGACGGGTAGGTCCGAGTTCTAATCCTGATAAAGCATAATGAAGTGATTTGTTTTCAAAATGGTTATCCGACTTTCCCTGGTTGCAAATTTCGATACATTTCCTCTAAATTATATCTTACTCATCCCTATCTCATCACTCATCCTATAATTTAAAATTCTCTGACTTTTTTTCCAAATATTCCAAAGCTAATTTCCAACTTTCCCAATCAATATAGCTTGCAACTATTATCATTAATATTTATTATTATTATTATTATTATATTAGCACCACGTCTTACTACCCATTCAGGTCATACGCACTTACACTAATGTGTAATGGTAGGATGATTGTGAGATTAAATGGAGGACCTACAGTTTAACGTGGGATCCGAACCATGGTGGAGGCCTGGGATTCCCCACATTCACAAGTTGTGATTAATACACGTCTTGTCAGAGGTGAAGCAAGAGTTTGGTAATCAGATAAATCTGTACCGGGACCGAGGATTGAACCCCGGACCCCCAGCACAGAAGAAGTCCGACACCTTACTCCTAGACCGCCAGGTCACCTGCAACTATTGTCAAGACCGCAACTTGATGTAATAATATTCTAAACACTGTGAAGGATTTTGGTGCCTCCACGTTTAGAGGCCACTTTTGTGTTGGCTTGATCACAATTCATTCAGGGATTGTTCGTTTTTTTTAAAATTGCCACCGCATTTACGTGACAATATTATAAGGATAATGTTGATGCGATTTGTTATCAGACTAAAATTGAAATAGATTATGTAATTTTAACGAAGTATTTATTTAACTTCACTACTTATGTAGCACTGCCGTGAACAAAGGGAATACGCGATCTGATATCACAAATGCTGTTATTTCACTTTATAAGGAACTTTAAATATGATTAAAATTTGCTTTAGTCCAGATTAATCCTCAATTGTACCCGGTGTGTAATATTTACGTTCCCGATTAATATTCGATGATTTTAATTAAAAATATGTTTTCTCTTTACGGACAAAGGCCCGTCCTGCTCTGCGACTACCAAGCAAGTGGCGACACCTGCTCTTGCCAAAAACGTTTTTTTACGAATGACTAGGTTTCTAGAACATTCGCTGTAGTAGAGGGATTCGGCCGTCTTTTGTTCCTACTCCCTTGTCTTCGGAGATTTCATCTCGGTGGCCATCAGAGAAAGATACAAAAAGGATGTTGCAGCATGTTGACATTTACTGTTATTATTATTATTAGCACCGCGTCTTACTACCCGTTCGGGTTACACGCACTTACGCTAATGTGTAATGGTAGGATGATTGTGAGATGAAATGAAGGACCTACAGTTTAACGTGGAATCCGAACCACGGTGGCGGCCTGGCATTCCCCACATTCACAAGATGTCTTGTCAGAGGTGAAGGAAGGGTTTGGTAATCAGATAAATCTGTGCCGGGACCGAGGATTGAACCCCGGCCGCCAGCACAGAAGTCTGACACCTTACCCCTGGACCACCAGGTCACCTACATTTACTGTTAAAGATACTGTTAATTAAATTAATGTTGAATATTATAATATTAGATCGGATCTGATTATCTCTATTGATTAATCAAAATGTATAAAAGATGATAATTTAAATTTGCAACATACACATTCTTAAATTATGACACACTATGCAGAGGCTAAAATATTTCAGCTTAAAACAATGGCTCATTAGGTATTAAATTAAATTAGTTAAGTTAAATTTCAGTGAAATCACATCGAACCATTAAAAAATCGCCTTGCACCGGCACAGTTTAAAATTGTTTTGAGACACATTCTATTTTTATTTTTTTTTTAGTTTATTCTTTCTATAACGTAATCAAACTCTCACCCAAGTGGATATCCATGACTCAACTCTGGCTTATGACGGGCGGAAAGACGACATGAAAATCCCATGCTGTGCTTGAGAATTGTAATAGTATGCTCAACGGGGACAACTATGTTAAAAGAGATGATAATAATATTATTATTGCACGTCTGGGCTACGTCACTAGTGAAAAGCTTTGCCAGTACTAATGTACCATTATCCAAGGGACGCCCGAATATCCTAATAGTTCATCCTTTCCATGTCCCGATGAGATGAAGTGATGTTAATAGTGAATGAGCCTTTGGAACAGCGGAAAAACTAAGCCTAATTACCAAACTTATGACGTGAAGTGATTCCCTTTAATGGAAAAATAACAAAGGTAACCAGCAAGGAATCGAACACGAAACTCCTAGGTTCCTAGCCAGGAAATTTGCCCACTACACCAAAGGGCCGGTTGTTGAACATGATTAGTGGTGTGTAATATTAACAGAAAGAAATATATTATGTTGATCATTGTAAATGAAAATGGTGTAGGTTTTTTTTTAAGCGAATATTTGGAAAATCTCTTGACTTTTCCCTGACCAAGCAAATTCCCTGACTTTTCCGTGTTTCCAGATTTTCCAGGTGGCTCGACACTCTACTCATTATAGATGATATAGAGAGCCTGGAACAATATAATTTTAAAAAAAATTATTTTAGCACCGCGTCTTACTGCCCGTTTAGGACTATACGCAAAATATATATATATATATATATTGCTAAGAAATGAGCAAGATTGAATGTTAAATTAAGAGTAAGCTTATTTTTGCGTGGAGGGAGAGTAGGAAATCATTTTGGGGAAGACACATTCAGTAAACTTTACAGGATTCGAACCCTGACCTCCTCTATCTTAAGGAAAAATAAAGATTGAGAAAAACACTGTAAAGTGGTAGATTCTCTCTCTTGAAAGGCAGGAAAAGTTAGCATTGATACTGTGTGATGTGTCTGTCTACTAGCGGTGGTGGTGTGTTACAAATGTAAGGGGCTGGAAATGGTGTGAATGGGGGGGGGGGTACTATCACCCCCTCCCATGTAATAGTGACAATGGAGCCCTAGGGAAACATAACGGGGCAGCATAACCTTCGCGTCGAATGGGTCTGAAATTGGGGGGAGGAACAATCATTGCCTGGAAATAGAGATGTGATTCTGACCTGGTGTGTGTGGTGATGGGTGTGTGTGTGGTGTGTGTGTTGGTGAGAGAGAGAGAGAGAGGAGGAGATGAACACGATACATAGTCGCAGTCATTATAACGTGATGTCGGGCGATTTGTTTTTCTAACCGTTTGTCAAGTTGTTAACTGTTTTGCGCTAGGGTTTTCAGTGCTCCGGCATTCTTACTTTTTCTCTTGACACCTCAGAGGAAAAAGTATTGTGATCGTAAAAAAAAAAAAATCGAACTCAAGATTTTGATAATTTATTATTATTAATTATTGAAATGAAAGGACCTACAGTTTAACGTGGAATCCGAACCACGGTGGAGGCCTGGCATTCCCCACATTCACAAGATGTCTTGTCAGAGGTGAAGGAAGGGTTTGGTAATCAGATAAATATGTGCCGGGACCGAGGATTGAACCCCGGCCGCCAGCATAGAAGTCTGACCACCTACCTAGACCCCGGTCACCTTTTTGATAATTAATGTCGACGTTTCATGGGCTCATGAAACAAACAAAAAAAGTGTTTTCGCAATGCCATTTGTCAGTCTGTCTGTCTGTACCTTGGGCTAGAGCAGAAAATATTTTACCGTTTAGGTTCAAACTTTGTATCTGGGGTTTTCATAAGGCCAACGCCCCCCCCCCCTTTTTCAAGATTTTTGGAATTAGACATTAACCTAAAATTAAGAGCAAAAAGAGAGAGAAAAATGATTTTTATCAAAACTCTCTCCGATGATTTTGATGAAATTTTGTGTAAAGACACTGTTTATCATTTTAAACACGATGGCAATTCTCATTTCTTATGAAAATGGCTTTGAGTGTACTTTACATGGAGGAGATTTTCCAATTTTCATTATTTCTCCACAACTATTTGATATACAAAATACATTTTTATAAGATTGTAGTACCATTAAAGATTTTTTTTAATTATTTGAAATATATTTTTATAAAATCAATTATTACTAAGTTATTAGCAAATATATATACTTTTTAATTCAGGTCTTTGAAAATGTATTTGATTCTTATGCTCTTTGATGGACAATTTTTCTGTAACATTGTTGCTAGTTCCTAATGCCATAAAGTAAATAACAGTGTTTATTATATCATGTGTGATCTTTGGTGTAGGGTTTCCACAACAATGTATACTGTAGACCTATTATTACGTTTCACAAACCTACGAGTTTTTAGTAAATGTGTTTGTTTTTTTTAAAAAAGATAAAAGCGAGAGAGTGTCTGGGCGGTAAACCGTATCATTTATTTTATTTGAATTTTTATGATGACAAATTATCATATTCTTTTATTTTGGTTTGAATAATTTATTCTTTCCATAAACAAGAAGAATGATCACTCACGTCTCTGGTGTTTATACCCCGACAGAGGATCCCATGTCATGGCATTCAAAAGGTCCTTAGGAGAACTCTGACGCTGATGCCCGAGGATTTATTAATATTTGGCATCGTGTCTTACTACCCGTTCTGGTTATACGCTTTAAGTACTAATTACGCTAATGGATTATGAATTGGGAAGGTTGAATTAGAGGAAGTGAACCCGCATTTGCGTGGAGGGAGAGTGGAAAACCATTGAGGAAAAACCACCCCCAGTTCACCCGACCGAGATTCGAACCTTATCTCCCCGTCCTCGGCGGGCGAGCTCAAACACGACAAGCGCGTTAACCAACTACGCCACCGAGGCGGGTAATGATGCCCGAGGAAACGCCACGTTATATATAGCACCGCGTGATGAGGAAACTTCACGGTTGAAACTAACCACGTCTGCGGTTTTTGTTGAGGCATGCGCGATACGTAGTCCGTTTGGATGGAACCGGTCTCGTGGTACAGTGGTCAGAGGACCTGGCTGTTGACCTAGAGGTCCCGATCTCGATTCCCAGCAGG
Source organism: Timema cristinae (assembly GCA_039000515.1). Taxonomy (NCBI): domain Eukaryota; kingdom Metazoa; phylum Arthropoda; class Insecta; order Phasmatodea; family Timematidae; genus Timema; species Timema cristinae. Next base: position 62,644,107 of record JBCFYV010000003.1, on the reverse strand, counting down.
TACAAGGGGGGGATTTTTATTGAAAGAGAAATCATTCTCATGGTCAACAGGAATTGGTTAGTTAGGCATTAGTTAAGATCTTATTTGGTTCCATTTCAACATAATTCACTTTAATCAGCCCCTCATCTCATCGGTACAAAGAAAGAGGCTCCATGGAAAGAATGTATGAATAGTACATTTTGGGTGTCCCCTGGATAATGGTACGTTAGTACTGGCGGATATTTCCACAAACAGAGCTACAGATTAAAGACACATCATTATCATCATTATTATTATTTGAAGTGGACACACGAACTTGCTGATAGTCTCGACAGGTATAATATATTTAAAAAAATATGGAGACTGTCTGGACCTGTTGCTATAATTATCTTCACCATTCACAAATCTGATGCCGACAGCTTGCGGTATTTTTTTTATTTCTATCCGACACTTGGGGTTTTTTTACTGACTAAATTATTTTTATTATTTTAGTTTGGGCCATTTATATATAATTAGACTGATTTTATGAGTAAACTAATTATAAAAAAAAATATAATTCTAGAACAAACAACCATTCTTCCAGCCGTTAGTTAGTCGCTTAAACCAGGAATCGAACTTGAGAGCCCCCTTATTTCTGTTGATAAGACGTGCTATTGACCAAGATGAAGTGTCAAGACTTGTAGCCGGATAATCAGTTTAGGCGATTAATATTTTTGGCGACTTTTTTTATTTTTTGCTTTTTGCTTTTTATCTTACTGCTCGTACAAGCTATACGCATTAATGAATGTGAGGAATGCCAGGCCTCCACCGTGGTTCGGATCCCACGTTAAAATTTAGGTCCTCCATTTCATCTCACAATCACCCTACCATTACACATTAGCGTAAGTGCGTGTAAGCCGAACGGGTAGTAAGACACGTTATTAATAATAATAATAATAATAATAATAATAATATACGTATTTAATACTTGGGTATAGTATCTATTTATTTGAGATATTTAACGTGCACTTTGTGAATTGTCTGATTATGTCAGCCCACGAGAATTTCTTTGAGCGAGAGGGAAAGAGCAAACCAGTTTTGCCGAGAAAGGTGTTCCCACACCTTCTTCCAGGATTAATTTACATGTCTCAATATACATGGGACCAACGGCTTTACCTCCCCTCCGAAGGTAGTTGTGCTACGGATTTGTATCGCTCAAGAAATATCCACTGAACCCGGCCGGATTTGAACCCATTAACGTCGGGTCGTGAGGAGAGCACTTTACCTCAAGACCATCGAATTTGACGTTAAGTATGAATGTATAAATTAGCGATAAAACCTACATTTCAATGGTCACATGATCTAACGCACCGTTTTTCAACCGGTGTGCCACGGAGTTTGGGGGAGGATGAAAAAGAAGCGAGAAACGCAAGAGCAAAGTGAATGCGATTGGAATGATGTATGTAAGAAACGTATGTGTAAATACTCGTATGGACAGACTCGGTGATGAATGGGTTCTGAAGGAGTGATGTTTGAAAGGGGATCCAATAAGTCAATGTGAAAGAAGCGTCTTAAGTTGGTTTGGGCTTGTTGAGAGGATGAGTGTGGATTGAAGGACGAGACAATTATATGAAGGTAGAGAGTGTGGATCAAACTAAAGGGGTAGGCCATGTAAGATGTGGCTTAATATTGTAGACGAATATGTGAAAAAGAGTAACATTAAGAGTTTGAGAGCATGTATGACTCGATGTTGTTGAAGCGAAGGGAAAATGCAGGATAGGGAAGTGTGGAGAAAGTTATTGAGGATGGTAAAAAGTAGAAAGTTGTTATTTCCTCATCTATACGCACAGTTTCTTGCCTACCCCGCAGGGGAATGGCGTGATTAGGTGTATGTATGTTTATATATGTATGTAAAAATAAATAGTTTAAAATCAATTTTCAGCATTCTTTATAAAATAACACAATTATTAGAATTTTAGCTATTAAACTTTTAAACACAATCTTGATACTCCTTTTAAATTATAAAATCTCTCCTTTGAAAAAAAAAAACCTAATGGTGTGCCTCAACAAATTTAGTGCCCAGTTCAGTGTGCCGTGAGTTGAAACGCGTCACTCTTGTGTTGAATTGGATGGTAGGAGAACATGGAGATTGGGGTTTGAATCCAGATTAGGTTAACTCAGAGAGGGGGGTTTCCCTAAACGTGTTTCCATTCTCCTTCCACAACAATGCAAATACATTTTCTAAAAGTATAATTTACTCATCCTTGTTCCTTCCAAAAAATGTGGGTAGATTTTCTAGAAATTTTATTCACTCATTCCTATTCTTTCCACAACAATGCGAGTAACCCGCCTCGCTGACGTAGTTGGCTAACGCGCTTGTGTTTGAGCTCGACTGCTGAGGACGGGGAGATCGAGGTTCGAATCTCGGTAGGATGAACTGAGGTTTTTTTTCCTAAATGGTTTTCCACTCTCCCTCCACGCAAATGCGGGTTCACTTCCTCTAATTCAACCTTCCCCATTCCTAAATCCATTAAGGTAATTAGTACTTAAAGCGTATAGCCCGAACGGGTAGTAAGACGCGATGCTAAATATAAATAAATATAAACAATGCGAGTAGCTTTTCTAAAATTCTAATTTACCTATCCTTATTTCTTTCAGAGCAATACGAATAAATTTTCTAAAATTCAAATTTAATCATTCTTTTTTCTTTCAACGCAATGTAGGTAAATTTTCTAAAATTATAATTTACTAACCCTTATTTCACTGGAGTAATTAATGTATAATGCAAACGGTTACTAAAACGTGGGCCTAAAGAAAAGTTTGCGTAAAGAGAGTCTACAGAACCAGTGGTTCAACGCCTACTTGGAGCAAAAGGTCATGGGTAAGGTACTAACAGGCAAAAACAAAACTGCAACCAATTGTTTGTTTATTCAATCAACGTTTATTACAAAACATAGAAATGGTAAACAATATTTTTAACAACTAAAACATTATTTTTTTGATCAGTCACACGGCGAGATGTGTATCCGTAGTACCCTTCCATTAACTGTGACCTTGTGACTGTGACTTATCTCTGGTCACAGATCAGTGTTGACTTTCACTGAATTTGAAGGGAATGCTGTTTTTAAAGTCTAAACATGTGCTAGCCAAAAATTTGGCGGGCAGGACATCCAACGAGAAGGGAAGAAACTTCAACCCAATATAATGGCTGAGGGAACTGCCCAAGTCTCATGGAGACTTTTATCTTTGCTCGCTCTTTCTCAGTTAACTGTTGCCAAATCTCCTCGCTCTCAGCTATGTCTGAAGCGGGTAGGTTGGGGTAAGGTGGTGCTATTGGCAGCCTCGACTGACCAGCGTTGCCGAGGTGAGATTGACCACACGGAAACGAGAGCATGACAACGCTGTTTCCCAGTAGAAGTCATGCAGTTCCCTCAGAGAGGATATCCAGTTGTAGAACCGTGTCCAAGGTATTGATAGTAGACCAGTGGGAAGATCCAGACGCTGATGGGAGGATAACATTAGAATGGATCTGAAAGAGATCTAGTGTAATGAGGTGGATTGGATAGAATTATCTCAAGATAGGAATAGTGTATAATGAGGTTGACTGTATAGAATTAGATCATGATAGGAATAAGGTTTAATGAGGTGGACTGGATAGAACAAGCTCATGACAGGGATAAGGTGTAATGAGTTGGACTGGAGAGAACAAGCTCATGATAGGGATAAGGTGTGATGAGGTGGACTGGATAGAACAAGCTCATGATAGGGATAAGGTGTAATGAGGTGGACTGGATAGAACAAGCTCATGATAGGGATAAAGGTGTAATGAGGTGGACTGGATAGAACAAGCTCATTATTATTATTATTATTATTATTATTAGCACCACGTCGTTCTACCCGTTCGGGTTATACGCACTTACGCTAATGTGTAATAGTAGGGTGATTGTGAGATGAAATGGAGGACCTACAGTTTAACGTGGAATCCGAACCACGGTGGAGGCCTGGCATTCCCCACATTCACAAGATGTCTTGTCAGAGGTGAAGGAAGGGTTTGGTAATCAGATACATCTGTACCGGGACCGAGGATTGAACCCCGGCCGCCAGCACAGAAGTCTGACACCTTACCCCTAGACCACCAGGTCACCGCAACAAGCTCATGATAGGGATAAGATGTAATGAGGTGGACTGGATAGAACTAGCTCAAAATAGGGATAGGGTGTAGTGAGGTGGACTGGCTAGAACTAGCTCATGATAGGGATAAGATGTAATGAGGTGGACTGGATAGAACTAGCTCATGATAAGGATATGGTGTAATGAGGTGGACTGGATAGAACTAGCTCAAAATAGGGATAGGGTGTAGTGAGGTGGACTGGATAGAACTAGCTCATGATAGGGATAAGATGTAATGAGGTGGACTGGATAGAACTAGCTCATGATAGGGATAAGGTGTAATGAGGTGGATGGATAGAACAGCTCATGATAGGGATAAGGTGTAATGAGGTGGACTGGATAGAACTAGCTCATGATAGGGATAAGATGTAATGAGGTGGACTGGATAGAACTAGCTCATGATAGGGATAAGGTGTAATGTGTTCTACTGGATAGAACTAGCTCATGATAGGGATAGGGTGTAATAAGGTGAAATGAATAGAACCAGCTCTGAGAGGGATAAGGTGTAGTGGAGTTTGGATTGGATAGAACTACTAAAGATAGGGATAGGGGCATACTTTTGTAAGGGCGGCAATTAACTTTCGAGTTCCTAATGCCATGGAGTAAGTAATTGCTAGGGTTATTTTAAAGGAATTGATAGTAACCATCGAAATTGAAAGCTACATATCACACTACTTTGACGTATGAATACTTGAAAATAGATATAGTAACTTTCCAAGCTGTCGGATAAGGCCCTTCCTATGGAAATTGGACAACCATTGTTTTCTAAGCAATTCACAGAGCCATTTGGGCATATAATTATGAGCA
>JBCFYV010000003.1:62583238-62639072 GCA_039000515.1 Timema cristinae | reverse complement strand
TTGGGTTTGATGTTTTGACAGAGCACACTGAAAATAGCTTTCAACTTTAAGTCGACAGATGATGTTTATTTGTTGTTTTTTTTAAATTAGAATCAAGAGAGTTGAAAATTCGGTTCGGTTGTGTTGCAATAGTTCTTGGCTGTAATGAAAGTTAAGGGGGGATGGTAGATGGATAGGAAAATTAGGGGGGTGAGGGGCGAATCCAAGGCATGCGGGCTTGAAAATAAACAAATGTCTGCGAACGAGCGCTTTACTTGTGACTAGTAGTAACCTAAGGGCCCTCTTACACCAGAGTTTTCATGTGGCCGAAGACGACTACAAAAAGTGGTCCCAAAGAGGTGACCTACAACTGGAAGGCAATGTTGCCAATACCGCAAGAAAAATATATCTTATTTTTGAAAAGCGATTAAAATAAATCAAGTCTTCAACTTTTTAGCTGATGTTATTTCCTGTAATTGTTTCAAGACCCCCCCTTCGCTGGAAAAGTCCCCCCCCCCCCCCCCAAGGTTGGTAGCCATTAATTTACACTGCTGAAACGTCTGCGGTCTAAAATAAAATGTCCGTATGAAGCTTTAATTGTTAGAAACATTAATTATTACGTAATATTTAATAGATGCTTAATATTTATTCGAATACATTTTTGTTGTGTTGGAAATACCAAAGTGTTGTTATTAAAGCGAGGCGGGAATTTAATAGCTCACTGCGAGCCACGGCATAAGTTGCAGCGCTAATTATTTCGTAATGGTTCATTGCAAGTTTCTGCACAGAGTCATTTTAAAAGGGAATGAAAAGAAAAAGAAAAAAATATCGTGAGCTTGGGGAAATAATGGCTGCTGGCCAATTGACGACGAGGAGAATTTTAATGAGGAAAGGTAATAATTATTACTGTCGAGATGTTGGCAATCGCACCATCATTTTAGACATTTAGTAAAAGAAAAATATTACCCTCGCTGTCAAGCACGTGGTCTATTAAGTTTTTGTTTTATTGGTGACAGGGGGGTCATGGTTTTAATCCCTGCCAGATGTACTGGCGGTTTTAAATAGTTTCTCACATTTCCTCTAAGCAAATCTGGGTACATTTGCTCTATATTATACTTTCCTAATCCTTATATTATCCGCAGAGATGAGTCGGATAAATTAGCTAACGAATCCGACTCTTCATTTTAACTTTTATTCCCAAATATTCCCGTTTTTAAGTGGTCGAATGATCTAAGGCATCACTCTTGCAATATACTAAACTGCCAGTGATTAGCAGAACAGGGTTTTAATCCCGGTTTGGATGTAATGAGGGTGGCATTTCCAAAATTGCTTACTTTTCTCCCTCCACGCAAATACGGGTACACTTCATCTAAATTCAGCCTTCCTCTTCCATAGCACACTAGCATAGTTAGTAGCCTACATAAGCGTATAAGCTCAACGGTTAGCCAGACGCGATGCAAAAATAAAACTAATGTTAGTGAGTCATATGCCTAATTCTCCTTCCTCTATTCAAAAATACCCCACACCTCCCAACAGATTTTATTTTAGCACCACGTCTTACTACCCGTTTGGGTTATACACTAGCATATTGTTTATGGTAAATTCAGATAGAAGACGTTTCTTGTAATAACAACTGCCTCAAACAAGTGTTCGATGCTGTGGATGTCATCATAAAAGAAAACAAGAAATTCATGAAACAATACACATTTCCTATAAAAAAAATTTACCATGTAAATAAAACAATAATTTTACCTGACAATTTAATTTCCTTTCCATTTATATCCTACGCATGGGTACAAATGTATCTATAGTTGTAATCAGTGGCGGCTCGTGTATAGGCACTGCGAAACTGCAGCACCCCCTATTTCCACTTGATATTATCGAAAACATTTATTATAATTAGTCCTTTTTTCTTTATTTCTTATTTATTTTTGTAGTACAATATATATTCCTTAAGTTTAATGTCAGTACTTCAGTAGCCATCCCCCAATTTATGAAAAAGATACAAAAATCTTTGTAGGGAACTGTGTGCTTCACAGTGCCAGCGACGTGGTGTTTGACTGTTGTGCGCATGCACACATAGAGGGGAATGGGGAGGAAGGCGGGACTGCCAGGTAAAGAGAGCACTGTTGCTCTCGCAGTGTCGGCTCTGGCGTGATGGTGGAAGGAAATGTTTGTTTTTTTTACTCAACGTGTGTTGTGCTTAAAAACCGTGTACCATATTCTTCGAATGTGATAAAGTGTAGAAGAGTGTAGAATTAGATTATTATTCTGCATTCAGCTATTCTATTAGAATTTTTTTCGGTTCTTTTATTTAACAGAAAGACTAAATACGCTTGCAGTACTTTCAATGGAGAAAAATTTCCTCGATTGTCATCCGGAGATCAAGTAGAAAATTATTGAACTTTTTTCGCAAGTTAAAACAAGAAGAATGGATTTCATTTTTAAATGAATAGATCAAGCTTGAAATGTAACAATTTAAATTAAAGTAAGTAAAAAAGTTTTTTTTTGTTAAGATTTTATCAAGTTCCTGAATAAATTTTCTTTTTATACATGTTTTTTTTCCTTTTACACAATTTTAAAACAAAGGCTAAGCATTTTCTTGAGCAGCACCCCCAATAATTTTAGCTACGAGCCGCCATTGGTTTGATCGTATATAACAGGATACTACTGTTTGTAATAAATTATAATTTCACAGTCTACTCTGTCACAAATATACTCAAAATATAAACACAAGGCCATGATGGACTGCAGGAATCTTCGCAAACGTAGGAAGGAGAGTTTGAATAAATGGCGCATGCGTAGATTGGTTTGTTCTTCAAACGTTTTCATCGAACATTGTACAGCTAGACTTTGTCAAACAGTTGTCCTATATTAAAGAAACAAAAATTTACTTTTAAAAAAAAGTTTTGGGTATTATGTGTACGCTCCAATTTAAAAATAATGTATATCTCTTCGACAAACAGTTTTTTTTGTTCGTCGAACAAAAGAGTTTTGTTATATGTTGGTTTTGTTTCGACTAGTGGTTAAGTATCCTTAGTGGATCTGAGAAAAGGTAACAAAGAGATTTTTTTTGGCCAAATAAACCAAATATTGTTACAGTACAGTAGCCCCATGGCTTCTTTGGTGCTGACTGGCAGCTCACAGCTGACTTCTGACAGACAACATTTAGGTATATACCTAAATTTTGACCGTCAGAAGTGACAGCTGCTAAACACATGTTTGTGCAAATCATATGGTTCGGCGTAGGCATTTATAATTTGGTCTAGTAACTTTTCAAAGCTGTCAGTCAGCACCAACCAAGCCATGGGGCTACTGTAGATACATTTAGTTAGGTTTTCTACCCACAGTAGGCCTACTCATAATATCAACAGTTTTTGAATATTTTTCCGTGGCCATATGAGATCTCCTCTGTGTTATAGAGATCTGAGCTCCTGGCTACAGAACCAGAGGTCCCGGTTCGATCCCCAGTGCATCCAGATTCTTCTGTGAAGCAGTGGGTCTGGAACGAGGTCGAACTCAGCCTCGTGAGGATAAACAAGGTGATACTTGAATGAAAACAAAAAGCAGCTATGGTCTAAAAAACTGAGATTAACGATTAGCGGGTTCTTTGTGCTAACATGATACCTTATACCCTCGGAAGTTGACCCTATCTTCGTTAACAGACGGTGGTCACTCGGTCAGTATGGTTTGAATGCGGGCTGACACCACAGAGATGTTTTTTATAGGGGCATATGGACAACATTTTTATAATGAATATAAAGAATACAAATCGTGATGAACATGAATAAAATTGAACAAAAACGTACCTTTCGGGGTAATTTTATTTTTTGCCCCTTATTTTCTGCTATAAAAACTTTAAAAAAATATTAACCTTAAACCTGTGTAATAGTTAGGGGGGGGGGGAATAGATTAAATGAAAAGAAAAGTTAATCTATTCAAATTCCGCTATGAATATAACTGTTGACATTACTATGCACAGCAGAGGTGTTCAACCTTTTTATGTCCAAGGGTCAAAGTTTTTCTCTCTTGTTGACTCGCGGGATGCAATACTTTAAACCAAAATATTAGGACTCATCATTATATTTTATTTATTTTTACGTTCAGCTGCGATGAGTGAACACGAACACTTCCGACTTTGTCCGAACACACCAGAAATAGTCTCTCCAGTATCTACCAAAGTAGTCATTTGCCGGTTCAAAGGTAAATTTGTACAAAAACGTAATATTTTTCTTCGCAAAAATAGTTTATAAAATAACTAAAAATGCGTATTTATTTTATTATTCGATTCGGTAAAATATAGATCTGTATTTGTCATTTTTTACTCTTGGCTGCAAAAAATGTCACAGTGGGCCGTGGGTTGAAGACTCCTGATGTACAAAACATTAAACTAAACGTATAATTATAATGAACCAATATTTTACTTATTTTGACAAAAAATAATTATATATGTATTCCTTTTAACCTGAAAAAAGACATATCAAATCGCGTTCCCTTCATTACCTCTTATAACATTTGCAATAAACCCAGCACGGGTCATGACAGTAGAGATTAAGTACCCGACAAAAATAATACTTGTCAAACCAGTTAATATTGTGTTCAAACATTATCTCTCCTTTTCCAAAGGTTTCATTATCATGCACGTGCGGTATAATGGGCAAATAAAATATACCTGGCCTAGTAATGTTTACAGGCACAATAAAACAACTCATAGATTGACAATTCTATTAACTCACATTTTTTTATTACTTATACATCTCCAACCTTTTTTTTTTCCTGTATCCTAGGGAACTTCTGATTATATTTTTTTACTGTTATTTAACGTGAGCTTTCTAAAGATAAAATCATATCACACGTCCCAACAAACTATAACTGTACGCCAAGTACTATACATATTGTCAGATTTTGATAAGCTAAATATTTTTAGAAAAAAAATATAAATAACCTATATATATTTTTTGTGGTCAATATTGAAAACATTTTATTATTTTTTTAAAGTTATTTTATGGGTATTGATAATATCCATCAAAAGTGACAGCTGCATTTAATTAATTTGAGGTATTTAACGTACACCTTCTAAACCAACTGATTATATTAGCAAACGAGAATTTCTATGAGCGAGAATGAAATGATTTACCAATTTTTCCGAGAAATATATCTTTAGATACCTTCTTGGGTTCTTTTAGATCCTACAATCGACATGAGAACCGACGGATTTATTTTCCCTCCGAAGGAAAAATTTTGTTATGGATTTTCATCTCTCGATTAAAATACGTCGACCACGGCTGGTTTTGAACCCCAAGGACATCCAGTCTTGAGGTGAGCACTTTTCCTTTAGACTAGAGGTAGATCAAATGACTTGACGTATGACCAGGCATGCTGGAACCTTTTATGAACAAGAAAGTGGGTGGGGCAAAATTACGTTATGACCATGGTAAGCTAGGTTAAGTAAAAAAAAAACCGTACGCGAACGTAATTTAGCACCTATTTGATAGGAACTGTGTGTATAAGTAGTGTAGGTGTTATTATATTATATAAAATCAGGTAGCCTATACATACTCTATGGCATTAGGAACTAGGAACAATGTTAAAGAAAAATTGAGGAAAGAGAAACATCTTTGTCCAACAAAAAGAACAAGAATCAAATTCATTTTCTATGACCTGCCCTTCCTTCACCTCTGACAAGACATCTTGTGAATGTGGGGAATGCCAGGCCTCCACCGTGGTTCGGATCCCACGTTAAACTGTAGGTCCTCCATTTCATCTCACAATCACGCTACCATTACACATTAGCCTAAGTGCGTACAACCCGAACAGGTAGTAGGACGCGGTGCTGATAATAACAACTATGAAATATTACTAATAATAAAGTAAAATGTTATCAATGTTGACTGCAAAACATGTTTGTATTTTATAAAGGTTTCACCTTCGGTGGCTGCATGGTCTAAGGCATCACTCTCGCAATATACTAGTAACTAGACTGTTGAAGAAAGGGATATCGGTGTTCAAACCCAGGTAGAGTGTACCGAGGGGGTTTAGCATAAATGGGTTTTTTTTTTCACTCTCCCGCCATGCAAACACGGATACACTCCCTCTGAATTCAACCTTTGCATATCTAACTCATAAAGTAATTAGTACCATTACGTTTAACCTGAACAGGTAGGGAAACGCGGTGCTTATAGAGGTTTTACTTTCTACCAGAATTCAACTATAGTAACTCTATCTTTGTCGCGTAAAGTATTTGTTTTTATCACCTTGTTGGTCGACAATGAGGCCCGACAGTTCGATAATATTCCCATCAATTGATTATTTATAGATTAGCTGCCTGGTCGGTTGATAAGATATCGGGGAACTCTGAAAATGATCGCTTTGAGGATGAAATACTTACCTCCCGATAAAAATAAAACTGTACACTCCGTTTCATGGATATGTCACAGGTCAGGTACAGTCTGAACTACTTGTAGGTGGTACCGCTGAGGCCCCCCCCCCCTTCCTTCTTCACCCCCTTCACAGTGAGCAAGTAGACAAACGCATCTCTCCTTTAATATGGTTCACTTGTGACGGGTAGGTCCGAGTTCTAATCCTGATAAAGCATAATGAAGTGATTTGTTTTCAAAATGGTTATCCGACTTTCCCTGGTTGCAAATTTCGATACATTTCCTCTAAATTATATCTTACTCATCCCTATCTCATCACTCATCCTATAATTTAAAATTCTCTGACTTTTTTTCCAAATATTCCAAAGCTAATTTCCAACTTTCCCAATCAATATAGCTTGCAACTATTATCATTAATATTTATTATTATTATTATTATTATATTAGCACCACGTCTTACTACCCATTCAGGTCATACGCACTTACACTAATGTGTAATGGTAGGATGATTGTGAGATTAAATGGAGGACCTACAGTTTAACGTGGGATCCGAACCATGGTGGAGGCCTGGGATTCCCCACATTCACAAGTTGTGATTAATACACGTCTTGTCAGAGGTGAAGCAAGAGTTTGGTAATCAGATAAATCTGTACCGGGACCGAGGATTGAACCCCGGACCCCCAGCACAGAAGAAGTCCGACACCTTACTCCTAGACCGCCAGGTCACCTGCAACTATTGTCAAGACCGCAACTTGATGTAATAATATTCTAAACACTGTGAAGGATTTTGGTGCCTCCACGTTTAGAGGCCACTTTTGTGTTGGCTTGATCACAATTCATTCAGGGATTGTTCGTTTTTTTAAAATTGCCACCGCATTTACGTGACAATATTATAAGGATAATGTTGATGCGATTTGTTATCAGACTAAAATTGAAATAGATTATGTAATTTTAACGAAGTATTTATTTAACTTCACTACTTATGTAGCACTGCCGTGAACAAAGGGAATACGCGATCTGATATCACAAATGCTGTTATTTCACTTTATAAGGAACTTTAAATATGATTAAAATTTGCTTTAGTCCAGATTAATCCTCAATTGTACCCGGTGTGTAATATTTACGTTCCCGATTAATATTCGATGATTTTAATTAAAAATATGTTTTCTCTTTACGGACAAAGGCCCGTCCTGCTCTGCGACTACCAAGCAAGTGGCGACACCTGCTCTTGCCAAAAACGTTTTTTTACGAATGACTAGGTTTCTAGAACATTCGCTGTAGTAGAGGGATTCGGCCGTCTTTTGTTCCTACTCCCTTGTCTTCGGAGATTTCATCTCGGTGGCCAACAGAGAAAGATACAAAAAGGATGTTGCAGCATGTTGACATTTACTGTTATTATTATTATTAGCACCGCGTCTTACTACCCGTTCGGGTTAACGCACTTACGCTAATGTGTAATGGTAGGATGATTGTGAGATGAAATGAAGGACCTATAGTTTAACGTGGAATCCGAACCACGGTGGCGGCCTGGCATTCCCCACATTCACAAGATGTCTTGTCAGAGGTGAAGGAAGGGTTTGGTAATCAGATAAATCTGTGCCGGGACCGAGGATTGAACCCCGGCCGCCAGCACAGAAGTCTGACACCTTACCCCTGTACCACTAGGTCACCTACATTTACTGTTAAAGATACGTTAATTAAATTAATGTTGAATATTATAATATTAGATCGGATCTGATTATCTCTATTGATTAATCAAAATGTATAAAAGATGATAATTTAAATTTGCAACATACACATTCTTAAATTATGACACACTATGCAGAGGCTATATTTCAGCTTAAAACAATGGCTCATTAGGTATTAAATTAAATTAGTTAAGTTAAATTTCAGTGAAATCACATCGAACCATTAAAAAATCGCCTTGCACCGGCACAGTTTAAAATTGTTTTGAGACACATTCTATTTTTTTTTTTTTTAGTTTATTCTTTCTATAACGTAATCAAACTCTCACCCAAGTGGATATCCATGACTCAACTCTGGCTTATGACGGGCGGAAAGACGACATGAAAATCCCATGCTGTGCTTGAGAATTGTAATTAGTATGCTCAACGGGACAACTATGTTAAAAGAGATGATAATAATATTATTATTGCACGTCTGGGCTACGTCACTAGTGAAAAGCTTTGCCAGTACTAATGTACCATTATATCCAAGGGACGCCCGAATATCTAATAGTTCATCCTTTCCATGTCCCGATGAATGAAGTATGTAAAGTGAATATAACGCGAACTACCTAATTACACTCTTATGCCGTGAAGTGATTCCCTTTAATGAAAAATAACAAAGGGTAACCAGCAAGGAATCGAACACGAAACTCCTAGGTTCCTAGCCAGGAAATTTACCCACTACACCAAAGGGCCGGTTGTTGAACATGATTAGTGGTGTGTATATTAACAGAAAGAAATATATTATGTTGACCATTGTAAATGAAAATGGTGTAGGTTTTTTTTAAGCGAATATTTGGAAAATCTCTTGACTTTTCCCTAACCAAGCAAATTCCCTGACTTTTCCGTGTTTCCAGATTTTCCAGGTGGCTCGACACTCTACTCATTATAGATGATATAGAGAGCCTGGAACAATATGATTTTAAAAAAAATATATTTTAGCACCGCGTCTTACTGCCCGTTAGGACTATACGCATATATATATATATATATATATATAATAATATATATATATATATAATATATATATTATATTATAATATATTTGCTAGAAATGAGCAAGATTGAATGTTAAATTAAGAGTACGTTATTTTTGCGTGGAGGGAGAGTAGGAAATCATTTTGGGGAAGACACATTCAGTAAACTTTACAGGTATTCGAACCCTGACCTCCTCTATCTTAAGGAAAAATAAAGATTGAGAAAAACACTGTAAAGTGGTAGATTCTCTCTCTTGAAAGGCAGGAAAAGTTAGCATTGATACTGTGTGATGTGTCTGTCCTACTAGCGGTGGTGGTGTGTTACAAATGTAAGGGGCTGGAAATGGTGTGAATGGGGGGGGGGGTACTATCACCCCCTCCCATGTAATAGTGACAATGGAGCCCTGGGAAACATAACGGGGCAGCATAACCTTCGCGTCGAATGGGTCTGAAATTGGGGGGAGGAACAATCATTGCCTGGAAATAGAGATGTGATTCTGACCATGTGTGTGTGTGTGTGAGAGAGAGAGAGAGATGGAACACGATACATAGTCGCAGTCATTATAACGTGATGTCGGGCGATTTGTTTTTCTAACCGTTTGTCAAGTTGTTAACTGTTTTGCGCTAGGGTTTTCAGTGCTCCGGCATTCTTACTTTTTCTCTTGACACCTCAGAGGAAAAAGTATTGTAATCGTAAAAAAAAAAAAATCGAACTCAAGATTTTGATAATTATTATTATTATTATTAGCACCGCGTCTTACTACCCGTTCGGCTATACGCTTTATGCTAATGTAATGGTAGGTGATGTGAGATGAAATGAAGACCTACAGTTTAACGTGGAATCCGAACCACGGTGGAGGCCTGGCATTCCCCACATTCACAAGATGTCTTGTCAGAGGTGAAGGAAGGGTTTGGTATCAGATAAATATGTGCCGGGACCGAGGATTGAACCCCGGCCGTCAGCATAGAAGTCTGACCACCTTGTCACCTTTTTGATAATTAATGTCGACGTTTCATGGGCTCATGAAACAAACATAAAAAAGTGTTTTTCGCAATGCCATTTGTCAGTCTGTCTGTCTGTACCTTGGGCTAGAGCAGAAAATATTTTACCGTTTAGGTTCAAACTTTGTATCTGGGGTTTTCATAAGGCCAACGCCCCCCACCCCCCTTTTTCAAGGATTTTTGGAATTAGACATTAACCCTAAAATTAAGAGCAAAAAGAGAGAGAAAAATGATTTTTATCAAAACTCTCTCCGATGATTTTGATGAAATTTTGTGTAAAGACACTGTTTATCATTTTAAACACGATGGCAATTCTCATTTCTTATGAAAATGGCTTTGAGTGTACTTTACATGGAGGAGATTTTCCAATTTTCATTATTTCTCCACAACTATTTGATATACAAAATACATTTTTATAAGATTGTAGTACCATTAAAGATTTTTTTTAATTATTTGAAATATATTTTTATAAAATCAATTATTACTAAGTTATTAGCAAATATATATACTTTTTAATTCAGGTCTTTGAAAATGTATTTGATTCTTATGCTCTTTGATGGACAATTTTTCTGTAACATTGTTGCTAGTTCCTAATGCCATAAAGTAAATAACAGTGTTTATTATATCATGTGTGATCTTTGGTGTAGGGTTTCCACAACAATGTATACTGTAGACCTATTATTACGTTTCACAAACCTACGAGTTTTTAGTAAATGTGTTTTGTTTTTTTTAAAAAAAGATAAAAGCGAGAGAGTGTCTGGGCGGTAAACCGTATCATTTATTTTATTTGAATTTTTATGATGACAAATTATCATATTCTTTTATTTTGGTTTGAATAATTTATCTTTCCATAAACAAGAAGAATGATCACTCACGTCTCTGGTGTTTATACCCCGACAGAGGATCCCATGTCATGGCATTCAAAAGGTCCTTAGGAGAACTCTGACGCTGATGCCCGAGGATTTATTAATATTTGGCATCGTGTCTTACTACCCGTTCTGGTTATACGCTTTAAGTACTAATTACGCTAATGGATTATGAATTGGGAAGGTTGAATTAGAGGAAGTGAACCCGCATTTGCGTGGAGGGAGAGTGGAAAACCATTGAGGAAAAACCACCCCCAGTTCACCCGACCGAGATTCGAACCTTATCTCCCCGTCCTCGGCGGGCGAGCTCAAACACGACAAGCGCGTTAACCAACTACGCCACCGAGGCGGGTAATGATGCCCGAGGAAACGCCACGTTATATATAGCACCGCGTGATGAGGAAACTTCACGGTTGAAACTAACCACGTCTGCGGTTTTTGTTGAGGCATGCGCGATACGTAGTCCGTTTGGATGGAACCGGTCTCGTGGTACAGTGGTCAGAGGACCTGGCTGTTGACCTAGAGGTCCCGATCTCGATTCCCAGCAGGTACAAGGGGGGGATTTTTATTGAAAGAGAAATCATTCTCATGGTCAACAGGAATTGGTTAGTTAGGCATTAGTTAAGATCTTATTTGGTTCCATTTCAACATAATTCACTTTAATCAGCCCCTCATCTCATCGGTACAAAGAAAGAGGCTCCATGGAAAGAATGTATGAATAGTACATTTTGGGTGTCCCCTGGATAATGGTACGTTAGTACTGGCGGATATTTCCACAAACAGAGCTACAGATTAAAGACACATCATTATCATCATTATTATTATTTGAAGTGGACACACGAACTTGCTGATAGTCTCGACAGGTATAATATATTTAAAAAAATATGGAGACTGTCTGGACCTGTTGCTATAATTATCTTCACCATTCACAAATCTGATGCCGACAGCTTGCGGTATTTTTTTTATTTCTATCCGACACTTGGGGTTTTTTTACTGACTAAATTATTTTTATTATTTTAGTTTGGGCCATTTATATATAATTAGACTGATTTTATGAGTAAACTAATTATAAAAAAAAATATAATTCTAGAACAAACAACCATTCTTCCAGCCGTTAGTTAGTCGCTTAAACCAGGAATCGAACTTGAGAGCCCCCTTATTTCTGTTGATAAGACGTGCTATTGACCAAGATGAAGTGTCAAGACTTGTAGCCGGATAATCAGTTTAGGCGATTAATATTTTTGGCGGACTTTTTTATTTTTTGCTTTTTGCTTTTTATCTTACTGCTCGTACAAGCTATACGCATTAATGAATGTGAGGAATGCCAGGCCTCCACCGTGGTTCGGATCCCACGTTAAAATTTAGGTCCTCCATTTCATCTCACAATCACCCTACCATTACACATTAGCGTAAGTGCGTGTAAGCCGAACGGGTAGTAAGACACGTTATTAATAATAATAATAATAATAATAATAATAATATACGTATTTAATACTTGGGTATAGTATCTATTTATTTGAGATATTTAACGTGCACTTTGTGAATTGTCTGATTATGTCAGCCCACGAGAATTTCTTTGAGCGAGAGGGAAAGAGCAAACCAGTTTTGCCGAGAAAGGTGTTCCCACACCTTCTTCCAGGATTAATTTACATGTCTCAATATACATGGGACCAACGGCTTTACCTCCCCTCCGAAGGTAGTTGTGCTACGGATTTGTATCGCTCAAGAAATATCCACTGAACCCGGCCGGATTTGAACCCATTAACGTCGGGTCGTGAGGAGAGCACTTTACCTCAAGACCATCGAATTTGACGTTAAGTATGAATGTATAAATTAGCGATAAAACCTACATTTCAATGGTCACATGATCTAACGCACCGTTTTTCAACCGGTGTGCCACGGAGTTTGGGGGAGGATGAAAAAGAAGCGAGAAACGCAAGAGCAAAGTGAATGCGATTGGAATGATGTATGTAAGAAACGTATGTGTAAATACTCGTATGGACAGACTCGGTGATGAATGGGTTCTGAAGGAGTGATGTTTGAAAGGGGATCCAATAAGTCAATGTGAAAGAAGCGTCTTAAGTTGGTTTGGGCTTGTTGAGAGGATGAGTGTGGATTGAAGGACGAGACAATTATATGAAGGTAGAGAGTGTGGATCAAACTAAAGGGGTAGGCCATGTAAGATGTGGCTTAATATTGTAGACGAATATGTGAAAAAGAGTAACATTAAGAGTTTGAGAGCATGTATGACTCGATGTTGTTGAAGCGAAGGGAAAATGCAAGGATAGGGAAGTGTGGAGAAAGTTATTGAGGATGGTAAAAAGTAGAAAGTTGTTATTTCCTCATCTATACGCACAGTTTCTTGCCTACCCCGCAGGGGAATGGCGTGATTAGGTGTATGTATGTTTATATATGTATGTAAAAATAAATAGTTTAAAATCAATTTTCAGCATTCTTTATAAAATAACACAATTATTAGAATTTTAGCTATTAAACTTTTAAACACAATCTTGATACTCCTTTTAAATTATAAAATCTCTCCTTTGAAAAAAAAAAACCTAATGGTGTGCCTCAACAAATTTAGTGCCCAGTTCAGTGTGCCGTGAGTTGAAACGCGTCACTCTTGTGTTGAATTGGATGGTAGGAGAACATGGAGATTGGGGTTTGAATCCAGATTAGGTTAACTCAGAGAGGGGGGTTTCCCTAAACGTGTTTCCATTCTCCTTCCACAACAATGCAAATACATTTTCTAAAAGTATAATTTACTCATCCTTGTTCCTTCCAAAAAATGTGGGTAGATTTTCTAGAAATTTTATTCACTCATTCCTATTCTTTCCACAACAATGCGAGTAACCCGCCTCGCTGACGTAGTTGGCTAACGCGCTTGTGTTGAGCTCGACTGCTGAGGACGGGGAGATCGAGGTTCGAATCTCGGTAGGATGAACTGAGGTTTTTTTTCCTAAATGGTTTTCCACTCTCCCTCCACGCAAATGCGGGTTCACTTCCTCTAATTCAACCTTCCCCATTCCTAAATCCATTAAGGTAATTAGTACTTAAAGCGTATAGCCCGAACGGGTAGTAAGACGCGATGCTAAATATAAATAAATATAAACAATGCGAGTAGCTTTTCTAAAATTCTAATTTACCTATCCTTATTTCTTTCAGAGCAATACGAATAAATTTTCTAAAATTCAAATTTAATCATTCTTTTTTCTTTCAACGCAATGTAGGTAAATTTTCTAAAATTATAATTTACTAACCCTTATTTCACTGGAGTAATTAATGTATAATGCAAACGGTTACTAAAACGTGGGCCTAAAGAAAAGTTTGCGTAAAGAGAGTCTACAGAACCAGTGGTTCAACGCCTACTTGGAGCAAAAGGTCATGGGTAAGGTACTAACAGGCAAAAACAAAACTGCAACCAATTGTTTGTTTATTCAATCAACGTTTATTACAAAACATAGAAATGGTAAACAATATTTTTAACAACTAAAACATTATTTTTTTGATCAGTCACACGGCGAGATGTGTATCCGTAGTACCCTTCCATTAACTGTGACCTTGTGACTGTGACTTATCTCTGGTCACAGATCAGTGTTGACTTTCACTGAATTGAAGGGAATGCTGTTTTTAAAGTCTAAACATGTGCTAGCCAAAAATTTGGCGGGCAGGACATCCAACGAGAAGGGAAGAAACTTCAACCCAATATAATGGCTGAGGGAACTGCCCAAGTCTCATGGAGACTTTTATCTTTGCTCGCTCTTTCTCAGTTAACTGTTGCCAAATCTCCTCGCTCTCAGCTATGTCTGAAGCGGGTAGGTTGGGGTAAGGTGGTGCTATTGGCAGCCTCGACTGACCAGCGTTGCCGAGGTGAGATTGACCACACGGAAACGAGAGCATGACAACGCTGTTTCCCAGTAGAAGTCATGCAGTTCCCTCAGAGAGCATATCCAGTTGTAGAACCGTGTTCAAGGTATTGACTAGTAGACCCAGTGGGAAGAGACCAGTTGGAAGATCCAGACGCTGATGGGAGGATAACATTAGAATGGATCTGAAAGAGATCTAGTGTAATGAGGTGGATTGGATAGAATTATCTCAAGATAGGAATAGTGTATAATGAGGTTGACTGGATAGAATTAGATCATGATAGGAATAAGGTTTAATGAGGTGGACTGGATAGAACAAGCTCATGACAGGGATAAGGTGTAATGAGTTGGACTGGAGAACAAGCTCATGATAGGGATAGGTGTGATGAGGTGGACTGGATAGAACAAGCTCATGATAGGGATAGGTGTAGTGAGGTGGACTGGATAGAATAGCTCATGATGGGATAAGATGTAATGAGTGGACTGGATAGAACTAGCTCATGATAGGGATAAGGTGTAATGAGGTGGATGGATAGAACTAGCTCATGATAGGGATAAGGTGTAATGAGGTGGACTGGATAGAACTAGCTCATGATAGGGATAAATGTAATGAGGTGGACTGATAGAACAAGTCATGATAGGATAAGGTGTGATGAGGTGGACTGGATAGAACAAGCTCATTATTTATTATTATTATTATTATTATTATTATTATTATTATTATTAGCACCACGTCGTACTACCCGTTCGGGTTATACGCACTTACGCTAATGTGTAATAGTAGGGTGATTGCGAGATGAAATGGAGGACCTACAGTTTAACGTGGAATCCGAACCACGGTGGAGGCCTGGCATTCCCCACATTCACAAGATGTCTTGTCAGAGGTGAAGGAAGGGTTTGGTAATCAGATAAATCTGTGCCGGGACCGAGGATTGAACCCCGGCCGCCAGCACAGAAGTCTGACACCTTACCCCTAGACCACCAGGTCACCGCAACAAGCTCATGATAGGGATAAGGTGTAATGAGTTGTACTGGATAGAACTAGCTCCTGATAGGGATAAGATGTAATGAGGTGGACTGGATAGAACTAGCTCAAAATAGGGATAGGGTGTAGTGAGGTGGACTGGATAGAACTAGCTCATGATAGGGATAGGGTGTAGTGAGGTGGACTGGATAGAAATAGCTCATGATAGGGATAAGATGTAATGAGGTGGACTGGATAGAACTAGCTCATGATAGGGATAAGGTGTAATGAGGCGACTGGATAGAACTAGCTCATGATAGGGATAAGGTGTAATGAGGTGACTGATAGAAGCTCATGATAGGGATAAGATGTAATGAGGTGGACTGGATAGAACTAGCTCATGATAGGGATAGGGTGTAGTGAGGTGGACTGGATAGAAATAGCTCATGATAGGGATAAGGTGTAATGTGTTCTACTGGATAGAACTAGCTCATGATAGGGATAGGGTGTAATAAGGTGAAATGAATAGAACCAGCTCATGAGAGGGATAAGGTTAATGAGGTGGACTGGATAGAACTAGCTCATGATAGGATAAGTGTATGAGGTGGACTGGATAGAACTAGCTCATGATAGGGATAAGGTGTAATGAGGTGGACTGGATAGAACTAGCTCATGATAGGGATAAGATGTAATGAGGTGGACTGGATAGAACTAGCTCATGATAGAAATAAGGTGTAATGTGTTCTACTGGATAGAACTAGCTCATGATAGGGATAGGGTGTAGTGAGGTGGACTGGATAGAAATAGCTCATGATAGGGATAAGGTGTAATGTGTTCTACTGGATAGAACTAGCTCATGATAGGGATAGGGTGTAATAAGGTGAAATGAATAGAACCAGCTCATGAGAGGGATAAGGTGTAGTGAGTTGGATTGGATAGAACTATCTAAAGATAGGGATAGGCGGCATACTTTTGTAAGGGCGGCAATTAACTTTCGAGTTCCTAATGCCATGGAGTAAGTAATTGCTAGGGTTATTTTAAAGGAATTGATAGTAACCATCGAAATTGAAAGCTACATATCACACTACTTTGACGTATGAATACTTGAAAATAGATATAGTAACTTTCCAAGATGTCGGATAAGGCCCTTCCTACAGAAATTGGACAACCATTGTTTTCTAAACAATTCACAGAGCCATTTGGGCATATAATTATGAGCAGTTATTTTATTTAAGTTGAGTTTGTAAAATTGTATATCCTTTAAGAGTCGATTTTTTTTAAGATTCCTGATCTCAAATGAGGCGATGTAACCGCTACATCGCGGGTAATATAAGTTTTACAACGCCAGTATAGTTTTTTTTTTAGTCTTCTGCCACGCTCTAGTACCGACATTAGCCAGCAGAGTGTACTGGCAGCAGTAGTTTCACACTCCTTGATAAAGAGATCCCAGCATACGGTGGAGCCATAATGTTGCTCGAGAAAATACCAAATCAACCATAAAGTTCCGGTTAAACTACGTAGAATTTATTGGTTATAATTGTAAAACAACACTTTATGCTCCGACGAGCTATATGGGAAAAACCATTTTATATCGTTTTAGAAAATGAATGACACATCGTGCCTAGGGATGGCAATGAAATATCGATAAAAATAATATTTACAAAGACATTGATATTTTGATATTGACGTTTCAATTTATGATATACTCCATTCACGGTAGGAGTTACTCTCTGAAAGGTCTTTTTTCCTACCAATCTCCTAATATATAATAGATTTCTGGTAGGGAAAAAGGCCTTTCAGAAATCAATTCCTACGCTGAACAGAATTTATATATATATTTCATGTATCAGACTAAGCTTTCGAGACTTTTGAATAAAATAAAAATTGAATGAGTTCACCCCCCTTCTTCTATTTTGATTCATATCTCCTAATTTTATTAAACGTGTATGTTTTTTTTTCAAGAACTAAATAAAACAGTAAAAAGTGAAGAGAGGCTAAGAATAATATCCATCTTAAGAAGCAGGAGCTTTCGTTCGGTGACCGCATGGTCTAACGCGCTACTCTCGCAGTATACTAGACTACCGATGACGGGGAGGGTAAATTGAGGTTAGAATTTCGATCGGTAATACTGAAGGTCTCCCCCCCCCCCCCCATAATTGTTTTCCACTCTCCCCTCACGCAAATGCGGGAAAACTTCCTATCATTATAGCTTCCAGAGTTACTAAAACCACAAGCGTAATGAATTAGTACATAAGCGTATAATCCGAACGGGTAGTAAGACGTGATTCTAAAAAAAAAAAGTAACTTTATAGTTGAGGGGGCAACATACAACACGCATCACATCAATTTACCCAAGAGTGCCAATTCACCCAAACCCGTGGGTATTTCAACATTTTTTGGTTCGCGTACCCCAAGATAAGACTTTATCTAGCTGGTGTGTAATGCTTTAATTTTTCTAGTACCGCGTCTTACTACCCGTTTGGGCTATATGCGGTTATACATATTCTATAATCTACATCTAGGAGAGAGAGAGAGAATGAGAGAGAGAGATTTAAGAAAAGTGCGCAAGTCCCTACAACCGGATCTCGTGAATATTACTAAATCCATCCCTGATTTTTCAGTTTTTATAATGAAACAATTATACAATAGGATTTGAATAATTTAACAGTAGTTAATTTGAAAAAAAAAAAAATGGATAATTTGAACCCACAAAGATTCCCCGTGAAATTCCTAACTATATCAATGATAAAAAAAATTATATCGAATTCTATAAGGAAATATGAATATAAGGAATTATATATATATACAAAATGTGCGTGTTTATATGTAGCATATTTTTCAATTATTGATTTATGTACTAGCTGCCTATATATCCATAAAAATGGTTTATTTAAATTTTTATTATTTCCTATTTTTTAGATATATCCCAAGGACTTCGAATTAAATAAGTTATACTGTATATATATTATATTTACGTACCTCTTAAAGCTGTTGAATACCAGTGGCACAAATACAAATGCAATTTAATGTATCGAAATCAAAATGATGGATCAATATTCCTAGTTTGATTGAAATTTCGTTACTTTCGATGTTAAGCCTGTAAATTGAATTATTAAATATACCAAGATATTAGGGAAAATTGCCATAGTTAGATTTGTGCCTATAATAAAATGCATCGTGGAAGAACTAGGCTTATCGACCCCAAATCTTCCTGTGCAGACATATAATAACATGCTTTATCGTGATGCCTTTATTTAAAAAATATTCCAAATCAGTTCACAGTAGAATGAATACAGTAGGAAAGCTCTAAAAGTTACTGAAACAGTTTCATACACTCACACGACATGTTATGTGAACTGCGTTTTAAAATATTTATATCGTGCATTTCCTGAACCAACTGACTATATCATTACACTATTTATAAACTTAACTAACTTAAATCTAGGATAGACACAACACCTAGCCCCCTCGGGCGTTAATTCATCAATGTAAAGGGAGAAACCAAAATTGTATTAAAAATTGGGAGGGGTGGGAGGTAGGGGTGGCTTGCCAGGAATCAAACTCGGGACTTTTAGCTAAGTTTGTAGCTTGTCTGGATAGTGAGATAAGAGTGTCGGGTTCGATTCTCAGCTTGGCTTAAAAGTGTAAGTGTAAGTTACCAATAGTGAAATTGAGGTTTCCACGGTCAGAGTGATTAAGGTGGGGGTTAGCTGATGTGTCTGTTATAGATTTAAGTTAGATAAGTCGTGGTCTAAGGTATAGGACATGTAACCTGCAGTCTATAAATACATTTCCTATTGTAAAATTTTATTAAAATTGTATAGATGCTTGGCTGGTGGGCCAGTGGACAAAGGCGTTATTCTCGTCTATCCTGGTTGGCCAGTGACGGGGTTCGAACCCCGTATGAGGGAAATGTAGGGTGTTTTTTTCCCCTTTGAACTTACATCTACGCAAATTTGGTTAAATTTACAATGATATTCTACTTTCCTGATACCCGTCTCAGTATCCGAATGATCTGAAAGGCATCACAATCGTGTTAACTGGCCTGCCGATGACTGAGAGATCGTGGGTTTGAATCCAGGTCGTGTATAATGAGAGTGAGTTTCGTAAATGATTTTCCACTGTCCTTCCATGCAAACCTGAGTGGATTACCTCTCAAATGTATCCTTCCGTATCCCTACCCTATTAGAGTAATTATATTTTGTGTCTAACCTGAACAGTGGTGACACATAATAATTTCCTGATTCCAACCCCCAATATTGTCGGTAATAATATTGTAAGGAAGTAATAACACGTTGTACATACACATTCAAGAAATGTTGATCATAAAAGATGACTACACATTTGGGTTGTTTTTAAAAAAAATCCTTTCGTACCACGTTATTACCGTACATGAGATTCTTTAGAACATATTTACTCTCTAGATTACGAAAAAAAAAAAAATTGTGCAACTTTTATTAATAAACTATAACTTTAACCTATAACCAACAACAATATGGATAATGTAGCAGAAATATGGATTCTTAGGCAGATGAAAAAGAAATACTTGGATATCTTTGAAATGTGGTGTTGGAGAAGACTTGAGAAGATCAGGTGGGCAGATGGGTGACAAATGAACAAGTCCTAAAAAGAATGGTTGAGATAAGAAAATAATTGTGGATGTAATTCTTCGACGCAAAGAAAACTGGATCGGCATCATCCTTAGGAGGAATTGTCTTTTACACGCTGCTATAGGAGGAAAGGTTGAGGGAAGGAGGAGCTTAGGAAGGAGGAAGATTCTAATATTGGATGACTTTAAGGGAAGAAAAAAATTCTGGGATCCGAGGGAGGCAGGTCAAAGTTCACTGACAAAAGGAATGGATCTGTCGTAAGACAGCACACCTAATAATAGTGATAATAATACTAAGAAGAAGAACATATATGACAATGTTGTTTCGCTAGCAAAAAAGTAAATATACTATTTTTTAAGGACCTACCAACTTATTAATATTGCCCCTATATAAATTAAGTTGGTTTAATTTATGAGTTTATTTATTCTCATTTATTGTATATTTGTTTCATGATTGTTTATAATATCAATAATGTATTAAAAGGTAGCTAATTTAAAAGTTATTGACAGTAGAAATAAAATAGTAAAATTTGTTTCCTGTAAAATATCTCCAGGCCTATTTAAACAAAACTTGTTATTGCAATTACTAAAATGGAACTAATTCGGATTTTTTTAAAAATGAAGTTGATATATACTTTTTCTGATCATCGTAAAATCTCGAACTATCAAGACAGTTAAATTTTCTTTTAGGGATAGCATATGGAAATCAAATATGTTTATCAACTTAAGGTATGTTAACACAGTTATCTTAATCATAATTTATGATGTTACGCTGGTAATTTATCTCTCTTCAATATTAAGGACACCGTCTAATTGGTGGTGTGGTTATAAAGAGCATTTGTTTGGGTAAGTATACAACATTCTCAAGACTTCCCTCCAAGTCGCCTATAAAAATTTAATGTGCTCTCATATTCTTTACGTGTTTGTCCAAGTCTGTTGTATTGAAAATAGCATACTCCATTCTTGGTTTCAATTAGAATATTTCATTCGTAATTAGTAAAACACATGTGAGCCATGTTTGTTTAAATTTCACACATAATTCGACCGGAAACTCGTTAGCGCTATCTAAGGATCTAAATTGGCTTAAATACGGTGGCGCGTAAAGTGACAAATTTCGTTTCCAAATTTAATTCGATACATAATTTAATATAAATGGCATTAAACCACTACGAGCACATGTTAGCGGAAACTTCACATATAATTATTTAACGTGAACGTGTGTTTCAGATAATTAAAACATGATTTTTTTATTTTTTTATTTTTTCATCTATATAAGTTAAAAAAAAGTAGTAACACTTATTATTAGCACCGCGTCTTACTACCCATTCGGGTTATACGCACTTACGCTAATGTGTAATGGTAGGGTGATTGTGAGATGAAATGGAGGACCTACAGTTTAACGTGGAATCCGAACCACGGTGGAGGCCTGGCATTCCCCACATTCACAATATGTCTTGTCAGAAGTGTAGGAAGGGTTTGGTAATCAGATAAATCTGTGACGGGACCGAGGATTGAACCCCGGCCGCCAGCATAGAAGTCTGACACCTCACCCCTAGACCACCGGGTCACCAGTAGTAACACTATTTTCTAGCACCAACTTACCTTATTTAGATTTACATTTTAAGTTACATATTTTTGATCCTATTTCTTATTTTTACTTTCTCGCTTATCTTACAGGTAGGGAAAGTATTGTGATCGTCAAAATATTTAACTCAAGATTATGATGAATCTTGACGTGTCATGACCCCCCCGAATAAAAAAAAAAGTGGTTTTTGACTTTCTGTACCTCTCTAACTAGAGCCTAAACTATTTTACTGATCAGGCTAAAACTTATTATCTAGGGTTTTTATAGGGTTGCCCCGAAGTGTTTTTGAAATTGGATATTTCTCAAAATCGACTCTTACGATTTTGATTAAAATTCGTATCTAGGAGTTGATTAAGATTATAAATAAACTGGCTATTTTCATTTTCCCATAAAAATTAATTTTAGGATACTTTACAGAAACAGAAACTTCGTATCTCCGCAACTCTTTGAGATAATAAATAACTTATCATTGCAAAATTGTAGTATTATTAAAAATAAAAAACTTTTATATGAAATATATTTTTATAAATCCAACAGTTTCTGAGATATTGGCAAATATATTAATACAATTTTGTGAGCTTTAGTTGTAAAAAGTTTTAACGCAATAATTCTCCAATGCCATAGAGTAATTAAATATAAGAAGTCTCTAAAAGTTTATGTTGTTTTTCCTTAAACCTCTTAGGAGAAATGTTTATATAACAATGATCTATATCCACTTTATACTCAATAATCAATATTTACATTTTTTATTGCTCAATTTTTATAAATGAGGAATTTAATAGCAATGCGATGGCATGAAGATTTGCAACACCTAATAAAATGTCGAACTTTTAAGAGGAAGTTTAAGTTTTAATACGTAGTGTTGACCTTTGTGGACCCAACATTGATCTTTATTTTTTTTATCGGTCCAAGCATACAAATGAGGACATTAATTCTTTAAAAACAAAATTATAAAATTTAAAACCTTGCTTGGGTTTGCTAGTGTATATTATTTTGTTTCACTTATATTACGAGTTTTGAATAAATATCTTCATTTTCAAACAATATAGCGAGATAGTCCGTGCGGAGCTCCGTACCATTTATTTTCAAATGTAGCTAGAATCAGTGGGCTTTATATAACTTTGGGGTTACAGGGGAAACAGAGGTAAAGTCACTTTCCACACATTTTTACATGATAACAACGTTTATACCTCAAACTTCACAAGGGCCCCAAATATAAACTTTTTATTAAATTTATTTAAATATGAAAGATACTAGGCCTGTACTTTTTTTAGACCACAATCTAAAGTGCATCAGTGATGGCGTGGTTTTGGGCATCGTTTTAGCAACAGAATGGATTGACGATAACGTAGAAATAGAGGTTTCAATCCCGGCCGCGTGTATTGACGTATTTTTTAATAGTTTCCCAACTCTCTCACCACAAGACACATTTCCTCTTATTTCTATCTTATTCATGCCTACATCATTAGTGTTAATTTGCGGATAATATGAACGTATAGTAAACAAGCGGTACAAATAATTATAACTATTATTATAACGAGGGTAAATACTTTGGGGGCCCGTGGTCTAAGGATCCACTCTCGCATTAGACTAGACTACCGATGATGGGGAGGAGATTGGGGGTTAGAATCACGTCGGGTGTACCGAACGGGTTTTTTCTAAGTATTTTTCTTCCCTTCATGCAAATGCATGCATACTTCCTCTAAATTTAACCCTCCTAATCCCTAACACACCAGAGTAGTTAGTTATTAACTAGGCGTTTAACCCTAATGGGTTGTAATACGTGGTGCTATATAGGCCTATGTTGGACCCCAAATGTGAAACAATCCATTTCATGGATTGGGTAAATTTCTCTCTATTTTCGTGAACTGGTCTCTTCTATTGACCATTTTACGAACTGGACAAAAAATGGCATTAACTCTTTCCCATTTCGTGAACTGAAACTTAATATAAGAATACTATCTACTAAAAGCTTAGCTGAAATTCGTTTTAAAATACAACCTATCTTAACCTAACCTTCCATTATAAAAATGTGTATAAAGTTAAATTAATTCAAATACCAAACCTGTTATTCGCTTGTTCAGTTCATGAACCGGGTAAATTCTCGCCCGGTTCATGAATTGGGTAACGATTGTGGCTGCCCGGTTCGTGAAATAGCCAGTTCATAAATTTGGCAACACAAGCACCGCACAATTCACGAACTGGACTATTTTTTGCCCAGTTTATGAAATTATCAAGATGAAAGGCCAGTTCACGGAGATAATTTTTTTTTTTGCGCCGCATCTTATTACCCGTTTGGGTTATACGCTTATAGTTTTAGAGATTAGTAAGTTATATTTAGAGAAAGTGTACCCGCATTTGCGTGAAGGGAGAGTGGAAAACCTATTTAAAAAACTACCCTCAGTACACCCGACCGAGATTCGAACCTGGATCTCCCCATCATTGGCAGCCTAGTCTTCTGCGAGAGTAGCACCTTAGACCATGCGGCAACCAAAGTGGGTGAATGGACAGAAATTTGCCCGATTCATGATTTGGGCCAATTCAAAAATGGGGTGTAACATATATGTTTGTTATATGCTAGCTTTACCTAAACTAAAAACGAGAACATTCAGTGCTTCTTATAAAGACGGCCTACCAGGAGAAAATAGACCCCCTCTTACGTCACTTCCGTAAAGAAGATCAAATTGGTCGTAATACGGCCACCGGGTGTAAAGGGTTAAGAGCGTATCCGGCGGGCGACGCTCCATAAAGCGGCGGACGGCGTCTCTTTATGACGCTATTCAACCAGAGGAACGGTGCTTCACCAGAGTATCTGTTCCGGAGTAAGAGAAGGGACACATAAGACCGGAACAGATACTCTGTTTATTTTCCCTCTCGCAGGTAGGAAGCGAACTAACACACTTTTCGATCAAAATCACATTTACGTCGTTGAGTGTAAACTAAGATTTCAGATTAAAACTATAGAAAGATTTTTTTTTTAAACGGTTAACCCGCCTCGGTGGCGTAGTTGGCAAACGCGCTTGTGTTGAGCTCGACCGCCGAGGACGGGGAGATCGAGGTTCGAATCTCGGTCGGGTGAACTGGGGGTGGGTTTTCCTAAATGGTTTTCCACTCTCCCTCCACGCAAATGCGGGTCCACTTCCTCTAATTCAACCTTCCCAATTCCTAATCCATTAGCGTAATTAGTACTCAAAGCGTATAACCCGAACGGGTAGTAAGACGCTCTGCTAAATATATTATTATTATTATTATTATTATATTTAAACGGTTCTTCATAATGGAAATTTGTTTAGGTGGAATGTGTGGTGTGAGACGAGCTTTCATCACATGCCAATCAAACTCTGTGATACAGTTGACTAGAAATCGTAAATTTACACCAACACTATTGCACGTGGATTATTTCTGATTAAACATTAAGGTGCGGCAGAAGGGAGAGTGAATAATTTTACAGTTTTTATAACGTTAAATTTTGTTGATCAAAATAAAATATTTCTCCAGTAGCAACATAGAGTTTAGTTTTCTGCACATGTTGATATCAACAGATCTTGAATATTTGTCAAGGATGTCCTGGAATTTTGTCAAAACTTTTTAAATAAAGAAAAATTTTTGACAAAATTCCAAGACACCCTTGACCGATATTCAAGATCTGTTGATATCAACATGTGCAGAAAACTAAACTATATGTTGCTACTGGAGAAATATTTGATTTATTTTGGCCAAAACATTTCAATTCTGTAAAAACTGTAAAAATACTCGCGTTCCTTTCGACCGCACCTTAATAGAGATAAATAGTCAATAGAAGTTCTAATACTAAATATTGTTGAAATATTAAACAAAACTAGGATTTGGATTGCACTTGGATAAAAGCTGCATTGAAAAAACCATTTTTGACCATTATAAAATGTCTTCACAGCTAACCATTTCTACAAATCTTCATTATGTCATAATAGGGATTTGGGACACACTGTATAGTCATTAACAAGAAACTTTGTCGCTTTTCCCCCAATCCCAACCACGGGAATTTCTAGAATTCACCCGCCTCGGTGGCGTAGTTGGCTAACGCGCTTGTCATGTTGAGATCGACTTCTGAGGACGGGGAGATCAAGGTTCGAATCTCGGTCGGGTGAACTGAGGGGGGGTTGTTCCTAAATGGTTTTCCATTCTTCCTCCACGCAAATGCGGGTTCACCTCCTCTAATTCGACCTTCCCAATTCCTAATCCATTAGCGTAATTAGTACTTAAAGCGTATAACCCGAACGGGTAGTAAGACGCGGTGCTAAATAATATTATTATTATTATTATTATTATCTACTAATAATTTAAATACAAATGCACTGCACATATTTCTGACATATCGTAGGTGTTTTCTTTTCCCTTTTACTCCCATACTTCGTGAGAGCCGGGAGATGAATTGGGTCTGCTTTGATGAACGCTCTAATTTACAGTGCAGGAATGATAATTGGGAAAAGGGTGATACCAGATGCTAGATTCAATCAATGTTGGAGGATGGTAAAATTGAGAATATGTACCCTCATTTCACTCGGCTGAGAATCAAACTCCAGCTTCCCTGTCACAAGTGAACTAGAACAAACTGGGTTGACGCCTTAACCTTTGTGCCCACTGATGTGGGTTGAACCAAATTTAAAACAGATATTTAAAATCTTCAATAAACTCGAATAAAGCTTAGCTAAATTATACCAAACTTTATTGAACATTACAAAAAAACTATCAAAATTTATTAAAAGGTGTTCATCCTGTATTTAAATTAACTTTAGCTACCATAATTAATTTAAACTTGTTTTTTTTTATATCTATGAGTACAACCAAGAGGCTGCTCTAAGATCGAGACACTTGGAGAATTATAATAACAGGACCTGCCAAGAGGCACAATTACACTTAAAGTACATTCACCACTTAAGTTTACTTGGCTGACATCAAAAAGTTACTGGAAATAGTCCCTAATTTATCCCTACGCCAACAGCTGTCATCTGTCACTTTGGATAGATGTATTGAAAACATATGGTAATGTATAAATGTGATAGTTAACCACAGTAATCTAAGCCAATATTATTTATATTTATTACAGGTCGGGCACAAATCTTATTCATAGTTTTATTCCACTTAACAAAAAAATATTCACACCACTTTCACAAAAGGTCTAACGAATATTGCTTTAAAATGGCCAACGATGAATTTAAATCATGTGAATTATCATGACGCAAACAAGTTCTTCACAATGATGCACCCACGTAGTCAATAAAAATATTTTATTCAGTTAAATATTTCTAGATGCGATAAAATAATTTGTTACAGGCTTATATTAAAAAAGTACAAGTATTTTCTCTTTTCCAAGTAAATACGATGCCTGTGGGAAATATATTAATGTATGCACTTTATTTATTACACATTATACATAACATTCCAAAACGAAGAATAAGATATTTTAATTATGCTTACAATATTTTTTCAGATTGGATAAAAAAAAAATTGACCAAAGGTAATGAAATAGTGTGAGAAAACTTAAGTTTATGTTATTTTAAATATAAAATTTATGTATTTATTTAGCACCGCGTCTTACTGCCCGTTCGGGTTATACGTTTTAAGTACTAATTACGCGAACGGATTAGGAATTGGGAAGGTTGAATTTAGAGGAAGTGAACCCGCATTTGCGTGGAGGGAGAGTGGTAAACAATTTAGGAAAGACCACCCCAGTTCACCCGAACGAGATTCGAACCTTAATCTCCCCGTCCTCAGCAGTCTAGCTCAGCACAACTAGTGCGTTAGCCAACTACGCCACCGAGATGGGTTGAATATAGATTATAACATGTAATTAAAAACTTATCATTTATAACAAAACAGTGACCTTTTACAAGCGTTAGCAACCCACAAGACCATAGCCAGCCAATAATTTCAGGGACGGGGGGGGGGGGGCACATCCCCCAATTCTAAATGGTAAACAGTCCTAGAAGCTCTCTAAAGTCTGTTTTAAGGTAACACAACCTCCTAACTGCCAAAGTCAAGGACAAATTCCAGATATTAAACACCTCTAGAAGCTATCTGAAGTGTGCTTTTTTTTTTATGGATACACAGCGCCCTGATTTGCACTTGTACATTAAATTTGATATTGTTTAAACCATAAATAAAGCCATATATATATATATATATAAAATTTGGGGGGAGGGGGTTGAACCCAAAAACTAAATATATGATTTTTCAATATCATACAGGTAAAAACTATGGTTAACATATTGTAATGATGATGACAGTGACTAAACAATGTAAGCCTACAGTAGCCCCATGGCTTCTTCGGTGCTAACTGACACCTGACGGCTTTGAAAAGTTACCAGACCAAATTATGTATCCCTACGCCGAACCATATGATCTGCAAAAACATGTGTTTAGCAGCTGTCACTTCTGACAGTCAAAATTTAGGTATATACCTAAGTGTTGACTGTCAGCTGTCAGTCAGCACCAAAGAAGTCATGGGGCTACTGTACATCCTTCAAAATTAAGAGTTTGCTGATGTATTTTTACGATCACAATACTACTATCTCCAAGGGTCGTGAGAAGCTATAAAAGGAAAATGTACAGTACAGTTTATTCAGACTTTAAAAAAAAAAAGGCCAAAGGTATTTTACCCCAAACTCTGTTTCTCTTACTTTGGTCATTCCGCCCAGACCAAAGCAATTCAAAACAAAACAAGGTTTTCTTCTCAGTCACATTAACGGGTCGTTTGATCTCTGGACCGACAACGAGATTTTTGTTTTCAATTCTAGTGTAAAGATTAAAAAAAAAAAAAAGTCCCTTAAGGCTTAGTGTCTTGGAATCTTCTGGATGGTCATGATCCCTGTAGTTATTGTGGGATACTAGCAGTAGTACCAACTGTCATGTTTCCCTCATTGACAATGACTTCCCCTAAACCCAAAATAACAAAAGGCAAATAACCGTAGTACCGCTACCTTTGTTTATAAAAAGTTTCATTCAAAATACATTTTAATGTTAAAAAAAAAGTCGGATTTTTTTATTATTATCTGTTTTAGATTTAAACGGTACGTACGTTTCCACGTGTCATTTTCAATATTTCTCGATATATGTCATTTTTATGAAATAAGAAAAACCAACCACACAAAAATAAAGGGTTTGGAATATTATTACCTAAAAATAAAAAACTATAAAAAGCAAACAAAACGGTTAAATTTATAGAGAGCACCAAGAACCAAGTTGAACAAAAAATAAAAATTAATCTCAGAAATATGTTTTTATTTCAAAGAGTAGGATTATATATATTTCAACGTCACTCTATAAACAGTTTTAAGGTGGGGATGTATGGAAGACAAAAAAAAAGGTGTTATAGCAATTTTTTTTCTTCCCAAAATAAATCATATATTGCTCCAGTAAAGAAAGACATTCTTCACACGGTAATATACCCAGTTGTTGAATATCTGTCATGCTCATGGCGACCTTAGATGAGAAACATTTTAAATGAAGAGAAACAGTTGTTTTTAAATTCCAGATAACCTTGACAAATATTCAACAAATTGTTGATGTTACCGTGAGAAGGAAATTAAACTCTTATGTTTCTACTGGAGCAATATTTAATTTAGTTTGGTCAAAAAAATATATTGATAGTAAACCTGCAAAAAAACACTGACCTTTTTTCTTGTCACCTATACTCCCATCATAAAAAGTGATTATATGACGTGGACAGGATATGAACCGGCATTATCGTAAAGAAAAGGAATGGGGGAAAAAATGTAATAGATCACATATTAAAAAACATTCCTCGGTGTACCTGGCCATGGTCTAAAACTCAACTTATCCATCACTATCAATCAAGTATATTGAGAACTTATGAGGGGAATATTGGGGCTTGAATCTCGGTCAGATATACTGAGGGTCTCTCTCCCCCCCCCCTCCCTCCAATGGTTCATCACTCTCCGGCCACGCAAATGCAGGTAGAGTACTTCTAAAAGTTTACCTTCCTATTCCCTATCCCAATAGATTAATCACCATTTATAACTTCAACGGGTAGTAAGACGTGTTGATGACAGGGTGACAGGATCTAGGGGAAAGGTGTCAGACTTCTGTGCTGGGGGTCCGGGGTTCAATCCTCGGTCCCAGTACAGATTTATCTGATTGACAAACCCTTCCTACACCTCTGACAAGACGTGTATTAATCACAACTTGTGAATGTGTAGAATGCCAGGCCTCCACCGTGGTTCGGATCCCACGTTAAACTGTAGGTCCTTCATTTCATCTCACAATCACCCTACCATTACACATTATCGTAAGTGCGTATAATCGAATGGGTAGTAAGACGCGGTGCTAATAATAATAATAATAAAAATAAGACGTGTTGATAAAATAAATTTTAAAAAATCTTGAGATCTTGACAACTTGGACCGTGTGACCCCCAGTGCAAGTACAACTCTTTGTGAACCAACAACCACACAAGTGACAACCCCGCAAAGGGTTGAATAACCTCCAAGTCCTTCCTCCAATCAACCGTCTCGCCAACTATTGTTCTGTCCATTTTTTCGGATTTTCTGAAACACCGGATGTAGATTCTGATCGCCATATGAACCTTTCTTTTAGCATAAAACCCGACTCTGTTGACGCGCGGACTGAAAGTAGAGCTCATCTATTCTTGTTTTCCGGTCGAAGGGGAGGATGTAATTATATTCCTTAAGGGTCTTTCCACGCCCTCCACCCCCCCGATAGTATTTCCACGCTGGCTATAAAACTTTTATTATAAAATTCCCTGACTTTTCCAGGTTTTTCAGATATTTTTTTTAATCTGGACTTTTTACGTTTTTTCTTTATGGATGTGATTTTTTTCATTTATTACGTTGATCACAATCATATTTTCGAAAAATCCTAAGCCACCAAACATCAATGTAAGCAGGGCCTAGATTTTGGTGACATATATTTTCTGGTTCGTAACATACACTGATTATAAGTACATAAACTCTGTATTTGTACGTTTTATAGGTCACTTTTTTTGTCATTTTGGAGTTTAAGGTGGGATGGAATGGAACGCGAGAAAAAAGCATTCAGTGTTATTGCAGTTTTTATATCAAAACTTTTTTTTTCCAATATAAATAAAATATTTCTCTAATAGAAACAAAGAATTGAATTGTTTTCGCACGGTGATAACAGATGTTGAATTATCTGTCAAGTGTGTCCTAGAATTTAACGACAACTTTTTCTCTTCATTTAAAAAGTTTTTCATCTAATTCCCCAATGCTCTTGACAGATATTCAACAACTGTTGATATCAACACTTGAAAAAAATATAACTATATGTTTCTACTGGAGCAATATCCTGTTGTTTTTTTCCAAACAGAAAAAAAAGTGTTGTCATAAAAACCACAAAAACACTGACTGCCTTTTATCGCGTTTCCTTCCATCTCACCTCAAAGTAATGTTGTCTTAATTTTTATCATTTTTGAGTAATTTTGTGTTATAAAAACAAGCCTGGTACAACCACCTCATATTAAGACTGACATATCTAAGCAAGGCATTTTGCTAACATCAAGAAACAAAATCTAATTTTATTCAAATATTTATGTGCATAATCAGGCAAGTATTTAAATTCCCTGATTTTGCCTTATCTTTAATTAAATTCTCTGACAACTCCCTGTTTTACCTCAAAGAATTCCCTGACATTTCCATGTTTCCCATTCTCCCTACAGGCAACTACGGTTACTTTAATTTTACCTTTTTGTTATCACTTACCCATTATTGTAATAATAATACTTCAGATAGCTTGGACGGATATAAGAACGCGTAGAAAAGACTTAAGAAGAATATATGCAAAAATATTACTGCCTTATAATTGCTGTCAAACTTGTCGCAATGTGTCAAACTGACAGCCGCAGAACAAATTGGTTGGCATCAAGAATTGAGCAGTGCCTCGGTAAATAATCAAAATGAATTTTAAAATCATATTAATTATGTTTCGAAGTGTCTGATTAATTTATTATTATGACAATCTGACTTTTAGCTATGTGTTAGACAATGTTTAGGAGATGACTTCAATGATGGACCACGCAATAAGCCAGAGTGGGGTTGGTGGGGGTGGATCATAAGTGTAATTTTCAAAAGATTTTAGAATTTCTTAAATATAAGTAAATTCCCCTTAAGGTAGGATGGAAGGTGATTAAAAAGCCAGTGTGTTTGCAATTCTTATGAAAAAAAAAACACATTTTTTTTGTCCAAAATAAATAAAATATTACTCCAGTAGCAACATAATAGTTTAATTTTCTTCACATGTTGATATCAACAGTTTCTAAACAAACTTTTTAAATGAAGAGAAAAAGTTCTGGTTAAATTCCAGAACACCCTGGACTTAATCAAGAAATTTGGAGGTCATTCTGTGAAGAAAATTAAAGTCTACGTTTGTACAGGAGCAATATTATATTTATTTTAGTCAAACAGATGTTTTGTCATAAAAACTACAAAAAGTTTTTTTTGTATCTCCTTCAATTCCATCTTAATTTTAAAGATAATTTATAGTGGAAATCACGAGGATATGATCATGGAACATCTAAATATAAATATTGCTAAACGAAATCAACTTAACAATTTCGGCTGTAGGCTCGACTACGATGGGGACAAACCTAATTTTAAAACCAACCTTTTTTTTCGGACACAAGTTAAGTGAAAATCATGATAGTCAATATTTTTCAAGTTTAAAATATTCTCTTTTTATGATATAATAAAAAAATAGGCATGCAAAAGTATCATAGATTCTAGTTGTAAAACACTGTGTATCTTAAAACGAGATATTTAATGATTTATAATATACCGTAATAAATACCTACGTCGGTGTTTGAGGTGCCTTAAGGTGTAACTCTCACAAAAGAATTTACTGCCGATGAATGGGAGATCGGTGTTCGAATCCTGGTGTAACCAGAGAGGTTTTACTCTCTCCACCCAAATACGGTTATACTTCCTCTAAATTCAACCTTTCTAATCCCTAGAACAATAACGTAATCAGTACACGTGCTTATGAGCTTAAACTGGTAATAATACGGGGTACTAGAACATTATTTAAAATCAACGGAAACTCTCTTTATGGCGACAGTCGGAAATAGAGCCATACCGACTGAGCGGTCGCTGTTTGTTGGCGAAGAGTGTGTCACCTTCTTCATTTATATGGTTTCATGTAACTGTCTGTCGCAACAACACTCTAGTAGTTAACCTCAGCTTTCTAGATGGGAGCTGCTACTTTTTCATTCAGTAGTTCCTTATTTATTCTAACCAGACTAAGTTATCATTAGCACAGCGTCTTACTACCGTTCAGGTTATACGCACTTACGCTAATGTGTAATGGTAGGGTGATTGTGAGATGAAATGAAGGACATACAGTTTAACGTGGAATCCGAACCACGGTGGAGGCCTGATATTCCACACATTCACGTCTTGTCAGAGGTGAAGGAAGGGTTTGGTAGTAATCAGATAAATCTGTACCAGGACCGAGGATTGAACCCCGGACCCCCAACACAGAAGTCCGACACCTTACCCCTAGACCGCCACGACACCCAGACTAAGTTGGTCGCGTTCCAGACACACTGCTTCACAGAAAAATCTGGAAGCGTTAGATATTGAACCTGGAACTTTTGAATATGTATCCAGTAATTCTTACCATCATGCACACACAAAACCAGTGTAAGTGTGTTATCTTTCTGGAAAACTGGAAATGGTAAAGGCATCATTGTCAGGGTGAACGACCTGTCTCATAGTCCCTGTGTTATGACAAATTGCCCCGCCTAGCCTCGCTTCGCCCCCTCCACAACAAACACACACATACACGGAGACAACTAACCAAACTGTCAAACCCGTCATTAGCCCATGTCAAGTGGAAGTCACAGGATCAAGTGACCCGCTGCGAGGATAGTAAAGGAAGCCGCGGCTTTAAGAATACATACAAAAAAAAACAGCCTTTAACAAGCTTACAACGGTTAACTCGAAAAAAGTCAAAGAAACCCTGACTTTTCCACTGAAGACCTAAAGTGAGTTTCAAATTTGGGAAAACCTTTCTCTATAGTATAATAAGCCCGCTGCAGTAAAAAAAAAAAAAAAAAAAAAAAAAAAAAACTATCTTGCCAGAGATGATGAAAAAACTTGACCAAAATTATACTTTTTTTTATTTCCTAAAAATAAAAATATCCCAATTTTTTATGATAATATTTTTCTATATTTTGCAGCTAGTAAAAGTTACTAACTTATAAATGAATCACCTTTGAAGGAAATACAGGCCTTTGAAGAAAAGCTTCCCTATCTCTCGGTTAAATGTTGCCAAATCCCTCGCGCTCAATTATATATATGAAGGTGGTGTTCTGGGGTAGAAAGGAGCTACTGGCAACCTCGACGAACCAGCGTTGCAAAATGTATCTGTCACATCCATAATAAGTGGTTTCGTTAGTGAGTAGGCGGAGCGAGAACTCCGGTAGGGCGCCTCCCAGGTGGCGGATAGGGGGATGCTCGTCGCCGCCACCGGGAACCATGTCCCTGGGGGCTTGGAGTCTGGAGGCGGGGAGGGGTACCGGGTGATTTAAGTACCCGGGGCGGACCAAATATTAGCAGATAGGAACAATAAGGACATTAGAATAAGTGTTATAATTAATAATTATCTTATATTAAGCAAAAAGGACATATAATTGTAGGCAAGAGTTAAGTTTATAGAGAATAATAAGCTCCAAGTTAAAATATAGGTATTGGAGCATAGAGTTAGGATTAATGTAATTGCATTAATATGTATGTGTTTCAAATGTATGTGTTTCAATAAAGTCGTAGTAAGTGTCACATTTTATAGATATCAATACCTATAGAAACCCACCTCGGTGGCGTAGTTGGCTAACGCGCTTGTCGTGTTGAGCTCGACTGCTGAGGACGGGGAGATCGAGGTTCGAATCTCGGTCGGGTGAACTGGGGGTGGTTTTTCCTAAATGGTTTTCCATTCTCCCTCCACGCAAATGTGGGCTCACTTCCCCTAATTCAACCTTCCCTATTCCTAATCCATTAGCGTGATTAGTACTTAAAGCGTATAACACGAACGGGTAGTAAGACGCGGTTCTAAATATGATTATTATTAATACCTATAGACTAACACTAATGGTATATTTAAATGTTATCAATGTTGACCGCAATAAAGTTTTTATTTAAAAAAATGTTCTTCAAATGTCCATTCGTAATCAAAGTGCCTCAACTAAAGCGCTACCACTTGTAAAATAACCTGAATACCTCAAATAAAGCGCTACCACTTGTAAAATAACCTGAATACCTCAAATAAAGCACTACCACTTGTAAAATAACCTGAATACCTCAAATAAAGCACTACCACTTGTAAAATAACCTGAATACCTCAAATAAAGCACTACCACTTGTAAAATAACCTGAATACCTCAAATAAAGTGCTACCACTTGTAAAATAACCTGAATACCTCAAGTGAAGTGCTACCACTTGTAAAATAACATGAATACCTCAAATAAAGCGCTACCACTTGTAAAATAACCTGAATACCTCAAATAAAGCACTACCACTTGAAATAACCTGAATACCTCAAATAAAGCACTACCACTTGTAAAATAACCTGAATACCTCAAATAAAGCACTACCACTTGTAAAATAACATGAATACCTCAAATAAAGCACTACCACTTGTAAAATAACCTGAATACCTCAAATAAAGCACTACCACTTGTAAATAACATGAATACCTCAAATAAAGCACTACCACTTGTAAAATAACCTGAATACCTCAAATAAAGCACTACCACTTGTAAAATAACCTGAATACCTCAAATAAAGCGCTACCACTTGTAAAATAACCTGAATACCTCAAATAAAGCACTACCACTTGTAAAATAACCTGAATACCTCAAATAAAGCACTACCACTTGTAAAATAACATGAATACCTCAAATAAAGCACTACCACTTGTAAAATAACCTGAATACCTCAAATAAAGCACTACCACTTGTAAAATAACATGAATACCTCAAATAAAGCACTACCACTTGTAAAATAACCTGAATACCTCAAATAAAGCACTACCACTTGTAAAATAACCTGAATACCTCAAATAAAGCGCTACCACTTGTAAAATAACCTGAATACCTCAAATAAAGCACTACCACTTGTAAAATAACCTGAATACCTCAAATAAAGCACTACCACTTGTAAAATAACCTGAATACCTCAAATAAAGCACTACCACTTGTAAAATAACCTGAATACCTCAAATAAAGCACTGCCACTTGTAAAATAACCTGAATACCTCAAATAAAGCGCCACCACTTGTAAAATAACCTGAATACCTCAAGTGAAGTGCTACCACTTGTTAACGAACCAGAGAACCTCAACTAAATCGCTACCAATGTGACTGGCAGCAAAGCGGACTCTGATCAGGAAGCTCACCCGTTCAATCCCGACCGGATGCACTAACTTTCTTTTTATGGCTTGAGAGTGTTCAGGTGAACTCTTGGACAGTTCCTAAACCCGAGCCTCTTCAAAACATTTTGTTCCCTTCAGGCCAGTTATATTTAAGTCGTTTATAGCCCCGTGCTACCAAAGATGCGTACCTACTAATAAAAACAGCAATAATATAAATACTAAACTGGTCCTGCTCTGTCCACAAACTTGTGGAAGGGTTGTCTTGGGCAAGAAAAGAGAAGGGGGTGAGGGGGGGGGGCGGGGGGCAGACAGACAAGTAGACAGCGTCACCATAAGCCGACACAAGGCACCATGAATACGTCTCTTCAGGGGCAGTTTTATTACCACTAGGTTTACCAGGGGTGTACCAGGGGTGGCCTATACCGTGTAATATACTGTATCCACCCCATGTGCCTGGATCTATTCGTATGTATTGGTCTATCCATTTACCTGGATCTATTTGGGTGCCTGGATCTATTCGTATGTATTGGTCTATCCATTTACCTGGATCTATTCGTGTTTATGTGTCTATCAATCCAGTCACATGTCTGGATTGATCCATGCACCTGGATGTACAATAAACCTGAATCTACCCACGTACCTGGTTGTACTCGTGGGCCTAGAGCTACCTGCATGCCTGAATCTAACATTCCCTTACGAGCGTGTGTATCTTACCCGCTTGTCCGAACCCCCTCGCGCGTATGAATCTGCACTTGTTCCCTGAACTACTAATTTGCTTGAATCTCCCATGATTGTAATTATCTAAGAAGGAATCATGAGTTTTATTCTCGTGTAGGCCTACTATTAAATTTCTTAGAGAAGTTTCGTCTCGTCTGGTTTGTCGTTGATGAACAGATCGGGGTTCGAATTTCGTTTGGGTTTTACACTCTCCTTTCATGCAAATACTGGTGTATTTCCTCTAAATTTTATCTTCCTTGTTCCATCCCCATTGGTGTAGGTAAATATGGATAAGACCGGATGGGTAGTAAGATGCGGTGCTAAAATAACAGAAACTAGGGGTATTTTTTTTTAACATCGCGTCTTAATACCCGTTCGGGTTATAGTCTACACATTGATTAGATACTAATTATGCTAATATGTTAGTTATTAATAGGGTTGACTTTATAGAGGAATAAATTGTACCCGAATATTTTTGGAGGTAGAATGGAAAACCATTTATGAAAAACCACCCACCGGGATTTTAACCCCAACCTCCCCGTCATCAGCACTCCAGTCTATTGTGAGAGTGATGCCTTAGACCATGTGGCCACTGAAGCGGGTTAGATTTGTTTAAATGGAAAAATTATTCTAATTTATTCTAATGAAACGATAAGAATTCTCTTGACCAATGAGAAGCCGGTTGTTAAACGACAAAGAGATGACAATCGACGAGAGTCATGTCGATTATTTCCTCAAGACAAACCAAATGACCCGCCAGATCTCGTCCGATTACACCGTCAGACGTCCGCGCATGCGCGCTTTTTACGGTACGTCTACACGTTCAGGGTCCTCTACATAAAAGTATACCATCCCACAGCGGAAATATACGACTGCACGTGAAGGTTGAAGAGTAAATGTCAAGAAAGACTTGTTTGATGGAACTTACAAACTAAAAGTAGAAACTATTTTTTTTAACACTTTCCCGACAGCTAATATATTTTGGTTTGGTTTTCTGTCGTCGGACAAGTTTAGTAACATCTTTTCATCTGAACGTAAATCAATTGAAACTGTATTTATAAATCTATATTGTTTAGCCTATTGTTTCTCTATGCCCTTGCTTTTAAAAATACAATGTCACGTGATATTTCAGGCAGGATGTAGTTAATAATGAAAAAAATTAACTCATAAATAACCTCACTGATTATGTTCCGTCGAATTTTTAGTTTAAGGGTTGTATCTAATGGATAGAAAAGGAGGGTTGAGTATAGATTAAGTTTATCTGCATTTGCATGGAGAGAGTGGAAAACAATTTGGGGAAATCTACCTTTAGTCCGACTGGGATTAGATAAAGCGCCGATCTATTCGTTATTAGTAGTCCAGTTTATTGCGAGAGTGACGCCTTCTTAGACAACGCGGCCACCGAAATGGGTTTAGAAACCAAAGTTTCATTTAATAAATTTATTTCAAATTTGGAGAGAAAAATAATAATGAGTCTTCATAGTTTTATAAATTCTTACAATTGTTTTAGTTATACTTTTATTGTATTAACATGATAGTATTCTAGAATATATTTATTTAACATGAATAAATGCCTCTAAATGACTTGAAAAATTCCCTTAAAAATGCCTAAAAATGGTTCTAAAAGGATACAAACCAAAAAAATATGCCCAAAAAATTCTAAAATGACAAAAAAATGACCTATTAAATATACTTTTCTACAACCAGGGAATATTTAACATGAATGAATGCCTTAAAATAACTTTAAAAAATCCCTTAAAAATGCCTAAAAATGGTTCTAAAATGTTACAAACCAAAACAATATGACCAAAAATTCCGAAATGACAACAAAAAATGACCTATTAAATATACATTTCTACAACCAGAGGATAATGAACAGAGTTTATGTATGTACTTAAGAGCAGAGTATAATATGAACCAATAAAAAGATTACATCAAAATCCGGGCTCTGATCATGATCATAGGAATGTGACTAAGATGTATC
Source organism: Timema cristinae (assembly GCA_039000515.1). Classification (NCBI taxonomy): domain Eukaryota; kingdom Metazoa; phylum Arthropoda; class Insecta; order Phasmatodea; family Timematidae; genus Timema; species Timema cristinae. The sequence continues at coordinate 62,600,019 of JBCFYV010000003.1, read as the reverse complement.
AAAAGACAATAAACGAGGCCTGCTTGCAGTGCCTATTTGAATTTTGCATCTTCCTCTAATCATTAGAATCACTTTTAAAAAGTAAACAAAGCTATGACCTCCAACAAGCATTGCCCAACCGAAACATGCCATGACCACGAATTTGGAAAACAAATGGCTTTTGACAAGGCCGTAGCCAGACAATAACTTCCTGGGGGGGGGGGGGGAACACACACCCCCCAATTGCGGAAGGCTAGAAAAAAAATTATAAATGATAAACAGTCCTAAAGTTATCTGAAATGTTTTTTATGGTAACATAGCCCCCTAATTGCTAAAGGCAAGGAAAAATTCTAAATATTAAGTGCTTAATATGGTAACACAGCCACCTAATTTGTACTTGTTTCTTAATTTTGATATTGTTTCAATCAAAAATAAAGCCATATATATTTTGTTCATAAAATTTCGGAGGGGGGTTTGAATCCCCCCCCTCAAACCCACCTCCCTGACTACGGCCTAGGTTTATGGACATTCTGTATACATTAAAGTGAAAATTCGTTCCCTATTTTCGGGGACAAACCCGAAACAACACCGATTTCCCGGACTTACTTTGTAACAAGTTTGATAACTAAATTGATGCAAAGTGAAATATATAGCTATAGAGTGAGCCAAAAAATGTTTTAATGTTACCTACCTGTTATAAAGACTAGTAACAAACACGATGATCGGGCGCTATGAAACTGACAGCACCCAGACGTCACGTGATGCCGTGTTTATTAGAGGTCACTTTTGTTTTTTTATTTATTTCCTGTCCAATTTAGTGATAATTTATATAATATATAAATTATCACTAACGTTGTTGTTCTATATATTATAGAGAAAAAACAAAGTAAATTCAATGTCGACCACTGAGAAACTTAAGAATTAAAATATTGTATGTATATGGCTTGGATGGTTGGCGTGTCGGTAGTAAAAGAAAAAAAAACTTCATATTTTACTGACGTAGGGGTTCGAAGTCACGCTACGTTCAATATTTAAATGGTAGTCTTAACAATCACGCCACTAACGGAGTGAGTAAGACAAAAATGGGAACGTTTCCAAAAAACGCGCACGCCAACTTTATTTTCTTAAACTACAATGGAATTTTTTCCCCGCCTCTTTTTTTTTACAGCTAATCAACGCTCGCTTATGCGATGTTTTTTAGACGTCAACTTTTTTTTTGTAATGTAAGTTTACATTTTTTCTTTCAATGTGTGTGTGTATATATATATTTTTTAAAACATGCAGCTTTTTAAAAGAAAAGACGCGCTCTTGTACACTTCATGAATAATGCCGGGAGATTATTTCTGTCGTTATTTTATGGGTGTCTCCCCCCCTCCCCAAGTGCTAGTTTTTGTTGTTGTTTTGGGTTTGAGTTGTGGGATAAAATAAGGGTCGAGAGCGAAGATTTCAACTTTCCTTTTTTTTTTAACTTGTTTCCTTTCTCTTTTTTTTATATTCTTTCGACACAACATGAGATAACTATTTTATTAGCTGATATGTTTCCCCCCCCCCCCATCATCCCCTTTGCTCCCCCACAAACACCCCTCTCCCCCTCACGATGTTTCGTAGCTGGGGCGCTTGTGAAGTTTCAGACATGTCAGATTTCATTTTTTTTTTCCAGTTTGCTTGCGTGACTTGGTATAGTTTTTTTTTCATTCTAACGTACAGGGAAAAAAAGTTTCTCTCTCTCTCTCTCTCTCTCTCTCCTGACTTTGTTAACTCCCTCTCTCATGATTCAAGATTCCCGAGCTGTGATTGGCCTAGAGAAGACTCGTCGTACCGGTGAGCTTGAAAACATGGGAATTTGCTCTATCAAGTTCCCTGCGGTTATACATGGATTCCTCGACTGTTGTAGGCGAAAATAAAATAATAATAATAATAAAATATGGTTAACAAGAGATAAAATTTCTCTACGCGTAATATAATATTTCGTGAGAAAAATCAGCACAGTAAGGTATGTATTTTAAACCTTCTTTCCATCTTCCTGGTACCCCCATCCCTACACCCCACCCATCCCCCCACACTCACAATTTTATCCTAAATTAGAAATAAGTGTTTTTATTACATTTTATTGCTAAGAAAACTTAATTTTTACTAAAATAATTTTAAGCTTCGAATGTGGTTTCATAAATTCTTTCATTTATTTCAATTTTTCTTTTTTGTTTGCTAACACACTCCTATATTTTCAAATGTTGTTCCATCAGAAGGTCTCCTATATTTTCAAATGTTGTTCCATCAGAAGCTCTCCTATATTTTCAAATATTGTTCCATCAGAAGGTCTCCTATATTTTCAAATGTTGTTCCATCAGAAGGTCTCCTATATTTTCAAATGTTCCATCAGAAGCTCTCCTATATTTTCAAATGTTGTTCCATCAGAAGCTCTCCTATATTTTCAAATATTGTTCCATCAGAAGGTCTCCTATATTTTCAAATGTTGTTCCATCAGAAGGTCTCCTATATTTTCAAATGTTGTTCCACCAGAAGATCTCTTATATTTTCAAATGTTGTTCCATCAGAAGGTATCCTATATTTTCAAATGTTGTTCCATCAGAAGGTCTCCTATATTTTCAAATGTTGTTCCATCAGAAGGTCTCCTATATTTTCAAATGTTGTTCCATCAGAAGGTCTCCTATATTTTCAAATGTTGTTCCATCAGAAGGTCTCCTACATTTTCAAATGTTGTTCCATCAGATGGTCTCCTATATTTTCAAATGTTGTTCCTCACCATAACTGTGTAGAAAATTAAACTCTATGTTTCTATTGGAACAATATTTGATTATTTTGTTGAAACAAATTGTTTAATTTAAAAACTAAAAAAAGACCCCTTTTCTCGCGTCTCCTTCCTTTACACAGTGTTTCTCTCACAAACATGACGTGAATTAACGTACTGTCTCACACAATACGTTACATCACCATTTAAAATCTAAGTCTTCAGATAGAATGTCAATACATGTCAGTAATAAAACAACGTGTCGGGTTTTATTATGCTATTTTATGACGATTGAATAACACGTAAGTATTTCAATATTCTTGTAAAGGATCGAGGTTTATTTAACTTTCTTTTTTTTTTCCCTCATAGCGTCTTACTACCCGTTCGGTTTATGAGAATTTATATTCTTTATTTTAGCACTCTGTCTTACTACCTGTTAAAAATTAAATGCATATGTACTAATTACACTAATGAGTTGGGGATGAGGAATATTGAATTTAAAGGAAATGTATCTATCTACATTTGCGATTTGCGTGAAGGGGGGAACAAAACCATTTGGGAGGAGGGGGAAAAGTACATCCGATTGAGATTCAAACCCCGATCTCCCTGTAATCATTAGTCTATTCATGTGCCCCGATCAACTTTTAAATTTATCAAGTCTACCGCGATTATTAATCGTTTCTCCACTAATTTATTTCCCCCTATAGCTTACACATATTATATTGATACCTTAATTTCAACATTTACTCTAATAGGGCCTACTTATGTACCCAATACTAGATGGGGAAAAAATCAAATAGGTTTCCTATATGAAATGTACATTTTAATATTAAACTTTAATTTTTTTAAATATAATTACCGATTAATATTTATAATCGATCAAGGTTAGGAAACCGTGGAGTAGTGTATTGCCGGGGTAAACAGAGCTAGTTAAAACTGTACCTGTGAATTGTTTTCATTACTCAGTAGAACACTCATCGGTCGGGTAGTCTATCAATGGAAATAATAATAATAATAATTATTATTATTATTAGCACCGCGTCTTACTACCCGTTCGGGTTATACGCACTTACGCTAATGTGTAATGGTAGGGTGATTGTGAGATGAAATGGAGGATCTACAGTTTGACATGGGATACGAACCAATGATATATTTCCCATGTGAGGTGTGTGAAGAATACCTTTGCTCAGTTGGTAGCGTGTCTGTCTACTGAGCTAAGGGTCCCGGTTTGGATTCATGGCATGGCCGAAAATTTATCATTTGTGAAATGTGGGTTTATCCTTTCATAGTGATAAATTAACGGCCAGGGACTGGATGTTGTGCCTGTCATAGTCTTAAATTAGTTTATAAGGCATATAAAGCTACAACAGTCCTAGCAAGCTGGTAGTGTGGAAAATATATGGTTTGAATAAAAAGCTTACCCAGACCATAAGCTGGAAAGAGTAATGAATGTAAAAAAAAAGCTGTGTTAAGCATAGCCTGTTTATGATTGGTCAAATGGGAACAAAATGGGAGAGAAAATATCACATGTCTAATACTGTTTTAACGACGTTGCCTGTTTGGAGATTTTGAAGCTATTTTGCGAAGCAAGCTGCATCTTAATTTGACGCAACCTAAGCACTCTTAAGCGCTATCACATTTGGACGCCAATTTACAAAATAGAAGGAGAGGGAAGAAAATTAGTAGTTCACCCTGGAAATCGTTTATCTGCTCATAGCACTTCCCCCTTTTCCTCCAACGAGTTTACACACTCATTATATTATTTGCACCTTGAAAGCCATGTCTCAATTTTTTGAAACGACCCTTTTCTTGTTTCCTATTCTAGATTTATTATTATTATTATTATTATTATTATTATTATTACCGCGTCTTACTACCCGTTCGGGTTATGCGCACTTACGCTAATGTGTAATGGTAGGGTGATTGTGAGATGAAATGGAGGACCTACAGTTTAACGTGGGATCCGAACCAAGGTGGAGGCCTGGCATTCCCCACATTCTCAAGTTGTGATTAATACACTTCTTGTTTCTAGATAGACATTTGCTACCATGGACTTGTTAATCCACATCCTGGCAAGAAGATTCCTACAGGCCAGCTGCGTGAATAAGCTAAATAGCAGATGATTTATAATAATAAAAACACACTTTTACAACAACAAAAACTACGTCAAGAAAGACACAATAACTGTGTGACACTGTAAGACTATTTTTTTAGAATTATTTAAGAATTTATGATTTTTTTTTGTTTCAAAATAAACTCGCCGAATTAAACGAAAATTTACTAACAAGGGAAATTATAACTTGACGTGCCGTGACATCACAACGTTCTCAACAAGCTCTGCTTACTTTGGAAACACTCCACGACACGCCTTTGTGTAGAAGTGACCTCTCTTACAGACGTTCGATACTACCCGGGGCCGGTCTTATCACTCCTGGATAAATATAAATCTGGCCGATAAATACTTTTATCTGGTCGAAAAGTTAAAAGTGCGTCTTATGACCGCCAGATAAAATGTATTTATTCATCACATTTTTATCGGAGGTTTAAGTATTATGATAACTTTTATCTGGAAGTTAAAATTGGCGTTGCCAAAGTGATGTGTTGTTTTTCATGAGGTTTCACTTATCAAAATATGTTTATAGGTTAAAATCTTGGTTCACGTGTTTAGTAAGCACTAGTCCAGGTTCTAACTATATATCAAGTTAGAACATTTAATTCCAACTTTTATAAAAAAAACTGACAAGCTTTTTGTAGACTGTATATAGTTATATAAGAACAAATAATCAAAATGTGAGTACAATAAATGAAATTTTGTAAACGTTGTATCTAACTAATGACCAAGTTTTGGCAGACACCGAAATTAGTACTTGCAAGACAACTTAGCTTCTACGCCCACGTGACGCCATCTGTTTCCTTGCACTCGTTTAGCCGCCATTATTTAACAAATGTTGATCGTTGTCACCACTCGCTATATTGTAGCGGTATCAGCAGGGCTTACACGCATGCGCGCACCAATAAAAACAGTACGGACCTTGCGTTTTCTGCATAAAAATATATTTATATTGCTATCCGGCAGATAAATTCAGTTCATAATACGTGTAAAACGTTAAAGTGGCTGATAACCTTTATCTGGTCGTTAATTTTAACCTCTCGATAACAATATTTATCCGGTAGTCATAAGACCGGCCCTTAGTGTTTTCTAGTGATAAGATAAGTGACTAATTTTTAAACCTCAACTATCTGAAAACACTGTTCATTTTCTCGAATATATCGACCTCTCTCTCTCTTTCTCTCTCTCTCTCTCTCACACACACACACACAGACATTCACCGGTCAACACTCCTAAGCAGAAGGACCAAAGGATGTGCTAAAAATAAATAAGTGTGTAAGGTCCAAGCTTATATACTAGGCTATATATCTGCCCCCTTTCCCCCCTGCTTTTCCCATTTTACAATTTGAATGCCAGTCAACTCGTCCTGTTATGAGGTTGAGTATATCTTGTAGCTGTAAGCCTTATAGGATTTCAGTCTGGAATGATTTGTAAGTACTCCACTAATAAACCGAATCTGTGTAGCACGGTGTAAACCTTAACTCGAGTCCTTTTTTTTTTTTACAGGTGTATTAAGTGGTCGTAAAACACAGATAATTTCAAATATAATAAGAAAAACATGATTCTGGAATGCGGGGAATTAAAACAGTGACTATTCGGAATAAACTAAAGATCAACATATCGGGATTATAAACTTTGTTTATTAAGTAGACAATCAAAATGGTACAGAAAAAAATCTGCATTTTTTTTTTTTTAGCACAAGGTCTTACAACACTATAGTGTTAGGGATGAAGAAGGTTGAATTTGAATGAGAATATGCTAGGAGGGAAAGGGAAAAAAATCAATTAGGGAAAATACCTTCAGTACACACGACCGGGATTTGAAACCCGATCTCCCCATCATTAGCAGTTCAGAAAAATGGCGTCTTGACCTTTTTAATTTACGTACTTCCAAATATAATTTATCTTTAACTTTGTATGCGCCGTGGAGGGAGAGTGGGAAAATAAACTAAGGAAAACCACGTTCGTTAAACCTGATTGGGATTTCAACCCCAATCATTTCAGTCCAGTCACATACTTCGAGATATAATTTATATTCAACTTTGAACCCCCAAAGTTTCTAGTTATACATATTCTACAATCTTTTTTTTTCTTTTTTAGGTTCTCTGAAAGGCTATTTGTAAGGCAATTTTAAATATAATTCATTCACGACCTTAGTTTACTTGGCTAACAACTCAAAAAGTTACTAGAAATAATCTCTAATATATCCCTACGCCAACAGCTGACATATGTCACGTTGGATCACTGTAATGACAACATATGGTAATATATTAATGTGATAGTTAACCACAGTAATTTAGGTTGATATTATTTATAATATTTATTTGAGGTCGGACACAAAGATTATTTTTATCGTTGTATTTCACTTTAAAAAAATATTATTCACACCACTTTCACAAAAGGTCTAACGAAAATAGCTTCAAAATGGCGACCGACGAATTTAAACCATGTGATTGAACATGACGGAAACAAGTTTTTTACAATGATGTACTCACGCAGCGGATAAAAATATTTAATTCAGTTAAATATTTCGAAATAGTTTTTTTTTTCCAAGTGACTACGATGCCTGTATTAAAAGGTATTAATGTATGCACTATATTACACAAAATCAATAACGTTCCAAAACGAAGAATAGGTATTTTTAATTATGTTTAAAATATTGTTGAGTTGGATAAAAAGAAACTATTAAAAGTAATGAAATAGTATGAGAAAACTTTAGTTAACTTTATTTTAAATGTAAAATATAACAGGAAATTAAAAAACTTAACAGATATAACAAAACAGTGATCTTTTACCAATGTTGGCAGCCCAGAACCTAAACATATGATTTTCAAACTGTCATCCAGGTAAAAACTTATCATGAACAGACAGACTATGAATACACCACACCTTCTTCCTCAGCCAAACGATTCATCTTTGATATTTTCACCAGTTGCCAAAGTCATGTCTTGTGTCTAGAAACAATACTTACCTAGAGATGTAATCTTGTTAAAACTATATTTATTTTTCACCACCCCCAGGTTGTCAAAAAGCTAAAAACAAGAGCGGGTATAAAAGAGGTAGTAAAGAAGCACTTAACTTTGGGTATTGTCCTAGCGCCTGTTTTGACTGTATCTACTACCAGTGTCCTGAAGACAAAGCATACTGACCAATTCTAACTGTAAAAAGTCAATAATTTTAACAACCTAGTTCTGGTGTAGATTTCAAAGACAGAGCTAACCCCTAACTTCACGTACAAAGAGAAAAGTAGCGGTTATTTTTGAGTGTACTATAGAGAGTTTGGCAAGTTGTGCGAACATCCACTTAACAGCTTTTATCCCCGTGCGAAACTTTCGTGGCCTCGTTTTTTCATGTTTTAGTTTATAGAAATTATATTTCGCTTTTTTTTACGGAATAAAACAACTACTAAATGTGAGCGTATCGGTGGAGATAAAGCATAGATGCCATAGGAGTTTAATAGCCGAATTGGAAATAGACATGTTGCATGTTGTTATTATTATTATTAGCACCGCGTCTTACTACCCGTTCGGGTTATACGCACTTACGCTAATGCGTAATGGTAGGGTGATTATGAGATGAAATGAAGGACCTACAGTTTAACGCGGAATCCGAACCACGGTGGAGGCCTGGCATTCCCCACATTCGCAAGTTGTGATTAATACACGTCTTGTCAGAGGTGAAGGAAGGGTTTGGTAATCAAATAAATCTGTGCCGGGACCGAGGATTGAACCCCGGCCGCCAGCACAGAAGTCTGACACCTTACCCCTAGACCACCAGGTCACCTGCGTGTTGTTAGTGATGCAAATCTACTTGTGAAAAAGTGTGCATTGGTTAGCTTCATACCTGCTTCGGTGGCTATAAGGTCTAAAGGAGCCCGTTCACTAGGCGATATTGAAGCAACTGGGTCGACTATCTCGTCACTTTCGAACAAATTTTCCAAATATTTAACATACTAGCTAAACATGTGATAGAAGAAAGGAAACTAGAGTGAAGATTCGTATTTTTTGTAGTTTTTATGATAAAAAAACCCCTTTTTTGGACAAAATAAATAAAATTTTGCTCCAGTATGATAATTAATGTAAATTTATCAGACACTTTTAAAAAGAGAATAAATTCCATTCCTGGTAAATTTCACAATACTCATGAAAGAAGTTCCAAGTACTGTTTGTTGATATCACCATGGGAAGAAAATTAAACTAAACGTTATCTATGAAAGCAGCATTTTAATTTTAATGGGGAAAAAAAAAAGTGTTTCGAGATAAAAACTGCAAAAAAATATGGGCCTAAACTTGCGTTCTTTAATATCCCACCTTGCGTTTAAATTGTAAATAGGATCGCCTTGAACTGAAGAAAACAAGATGGAGGAAAAGCTCGGTTGACAACCAAATAGTTTGTATGTTACCTAGTAAATAAGGAGCAACCGAATCTCCCAGCGATTTCAGATCAATCACATTGTCAGCCCTGTTAGTTCAATATCGCCTCTCGCAAGATGGGCCCCTTATGGCATCATTATCGTAATAGACTGGACTGCCTATGACGAGGAGATCAGGGTTCGAATCCCCGATAGGATTTACTAAAGGTTGTTATTTAACTAAATGGTGTTCCAATTCTTCTCTCCACACAAATTCGGTTACACTTCCTATAAATTCAATCTTCTTCATCCTTAGCACACTAGCGTAGTTATTATATATGCGGATAGCCCGAATGGGTAGTAAGACACATGCTAAAAAGAATAATTAAGTTAGGTTAGTTTAGGTTAAATAGAAAGAAATGTAATAAATCTAAACCGAAATAAGTGGGTGTTGAAACGGGAACTGAGGTATAAGCCGTGTGTCACCTTAAAACCAAGTGACCACTGACAAGGGGTTTTATTGTTAAAATGACAGATTGAAGGGAGAATAGTAGATGGGAAATAGGGGCTAAATCCAACTCAAACCCCATAAAGACCTCAACAAATACCTTTTTAATTAATTTAAATATGACAGAGACCTCTTTTAACCATAATCTAAAGTGTATTATAAAGATGTCATGATTGTCTAACAGATCGCAGCAATAACTAAATTTGAGTTAAAATTTCGCCTCCCCCCTATTTCCCCTGTACCATTCAAATGAGCGCTACATTTAACACTGTGTGCCCACCAGCGTGGGTCTAGTAATATAATAAAATTGTAATAAAATAAAAATAGGTATATAATTTCACTTAAGATTAAAGAAGCGATTAAGGTATTAATCTACTAACTTCAAGACTAGCAAATAAAGCCCCCTTTAGGCCCTAAAGGTTTTTACTGCCGGCATAAAAGTAAATTAACATAAAATAAGAGTAAAAATGTAAAAATAAAACCTTTTGTATCTACAATACGGGACTGAAATTAAAAAAAAATAAGTATTATGTATGTTCATAAATTCTAATACATTACCAATATGTATTCCAGAGCTATAAATGTAAATCAGTATAAATCACCTTTTAAAAGGAAATAAATTAACCCGCTTCAGTGATTGGATGGTCTAAAAGATATCACTATCACGTTAGACTGACTGACCTGCTGATGACAAAGAGATCTTTGTTCGAATCCCAGTCGGGTCCAATGAGGATGGTTTTTTCCTAAATGGTTTTCCCATCTTCCCTTCACGCAAATGCTAGTGTACTTCCTATAAATATAACCTTCTTAATTCCTAAAACCATTAGCATAATTAGTATATAACTGTATACAAACCGAACGGGTAGTAAGACATGGTGCTAAAAAAAACACTAGTCATGGTTACAATAAAATTACTTGATCTTTAATGTGTTTGTTGACTATTAAATAAAAAATAGAATATATTTAACCAATAAAATTTTAACTTTTAGTTTTTGTTCACATCGGCCATTTACAGAGCATGAATAATTCTAAATAAGGAGTGATTTAAAAACCTTCATTTGAAGAAATTCATAGCTTTTCTAAGAAAGGGTCAACCTGTAATTTTACCCAGGTGCGCCATTTTAGGCTACAGTAGCCCCATGTCTTCTTTGGTGCTGACTGTCAGCTCACAGCTGACAGCTAAAAGCTTTGAAAAGTTACCAGACCAAATTATGTATCCCTACGCCGAACCATATGATCTGCAAAATTGTTTAGCAGCTGTCACTTCTGACAGGTATATACCTAAATGTTGACTGTCAGAAGTCAGCTGTGAGCTGTCAAGTCAGCACCAAAGAAGCCACGCGGCTACTACCCATAGTAGGATTCTGGTTCGAAGGAACTTCTTTCTGTCAATATTAATAATATTTGAATATATTAATAGTATTATTTTATAGGTATTGATTGTAATCTATTAAATAAGACAATTGCCGCAGATCACATGAATTGACTTATAAATGTATTAAAGTAGTTTCAGTAAATGTTGGTAATATTACAATACTAATCTTATTTGATTAAATTAGGATATTTTAAGTCACAACTTGCAGTGTCGTGGAGTGTTCCCCACCAGGGTGAAAAAGGGTTGTTAAAAATGTATCAGTGATTTGTTCTCAGCCAATTGTGTTCCCATTTGACCAATCATGCACAGGCTCTCTGATACACACACCTCACATGGAATGTATGTTCTTTGATAACTGAGTGATGAGAATAATACATGCTATCATTTTAAATTAACTATGCTTATCGTGGCAACGAACGCACGTGAACTGGGCAATAATTTTGACCCCAATAATACCCCTGTTTAATCTATGGTGCCCAATCCCCCTGTTTGCAATCCCTTCCAGTCGAATATATCCTGCCCAACCCACTTGTTTACAATCCCTTCCAGTCGAATCCATGCTGCCCAATCCACCTCTCTTGACAAAACTCTATGGCAAATCGCTGAATACGACAGGCTGTTTTATTGGAAAGCCCTACATTTTAATTCGTCATAACTTTGTGGGCGGAGGTTTCTAAAGTCAAGTGCACTCAAATCACGCACGAGTGAAGGTTTTGTTTGTTGTTGTTTTATCGTGGGGTTTTTTTTCTTTGCAAATAGTGCTTGATTTTCCTTTAACTTCTGTTCCCGCGTTAACTCATCAGTATTTGCCGTGATGCCGTATTACGTGAGTACGCTGTTCGTGACGGTCCTAGCCGGGGATGATTCTAAGGTTCATGGAAATAGATTCATTACTTAGTGAGAAAGAAAGTACAACCCACAGTCAAAAGTACCGCGGTGTGCAGAAGATGTTGGTGAACAATTGTTTCGCACCCCCCGGAAATCAACACCCTGATTGTCACAGGAAACTGGCTCCTCTCTGACGATATTCCAAAGAACAACTAAGAGAGCAAAATGAGGCCCTACAGAGTTACAGCTGTTACATCAGTTGGAGCCGACCACATCAAGCGTGTATGTTACTACATTTGGTTCCTCAACTTCGCGGAAAGAAACCCAGTAATATTGATGATGACATGGTTTACCGATGAAGCTTGGAGCAACTAGGTGACATAGAGCTTACTCAGGGGAACTTATAGTAGGATGTTGTCACCTACCACCCCTCCAGTGAGTCCGTGGTGCTCATCAACAGCTTCTTCGTGGACCAACTAGGTGACATAGAGCTTACTCAGGGGAACTTATAGTAAGATGTTGTCACCTACCACCCCTCCAGTGAGTCCGTGGTGCTCATCAACAGCTTCTTCGTGGACCAACTAGGTGACATAGAGCTTACTCAGGGGAACTTATAGTAAGATGTTGTCACCTACCACTCCTCCAGTGAGTCCGTGGTGCTCATCAACAGCTTCTTCGTGGACCAACTAGGTGACATAGAGCTTACTCAGGGGAACTTATAGTAAGATGTTGTCACCTACCACCCCTCCAGTGAGTCCGTGGTGCTCATCAACAGCTTCTTCGTGGACCAACTAGGTGACATAGAGCTTACTCAGGGAACTTATAGTAGGATGTTGTCACCTACCACTCCTCCAGTGAGTCCGTGGTGCTCATCAACAGCTTCTTAGTGGAGCAACTAGGTGACATAGAGCTTACTCAGGGAACTTATAGTAAGATGTTGTCACCTACCACTCCTCCAGTGAGTCCGTGGTGCTCATCAACAGCTTCTTCGTGGACCAACTAGGTGACATAGAGCTTACTGAGGGGAACTTATAGTAGGATGTTGTCACCTACCACTCCTCCAGTGAGTCCGTGGTGCTCATCAACAGCTTCTTAGTGGAGCAACTAGGTGACATAGAGCTTACTCAGGGAACTTATAGTAAGATGTTGTCACCTACCACCCCTCCAGTTAGTCCGTGGTGCTCATCAACAGCTTCTTCGTGGAGCAACTAGGTGACATAGAGCTTACTCAGGGGAACTTATAGTAGGATGTTGTCACCTACCACTCCTCCAGTGAGTCCGTGGTGCTCATCAACAGCTTCTTAGTGGAGCAACTAGGTGACATAGAGCTTACTCAGGGGAACTTATAGTAGGATGTTGTCACCTACCACTCCTCCAGTGAGTCCGTGGTGCTCATCAACAGCTTCTTCGTGGAGCAACTAGGTGACATAGAGCTTACTCAGGGGAACTTATAGTAGGATGTTGTCACCTACCACCCCTCCAGTTAGTCCGTGGTGCTCATCAACAGCTTCTTCGTGGAGCAACTAGGTGACATAGAGCTTACTCAGGGGAACTTATAGTAAGATGTTGTCACCTACCACCCCTCCAGTTAGTCCGTGGTGCTCATCAACAGCTTCTTCGTGGAGCAACTAGGTGACATAGAGCTTACTCAGGGGAACTTATAGTAGGATGTTGTCACCTACCACCCCTCCAGTGAGTCCGTCGTGCTCATCAACAGCTTCTTCGTGGAGCAACTAGGTGACATAGAGCTTACTCAGGGAACTTATAGTAGGATGTTGTCACCTACCACCCCTCCAGTGAGTCCGTCGTGCTCATCAACAGCTTCTTCGTGGAGCAACTAGGTGACATAGAGCTTACTCAGGGAACTTATAGTAGGATGTTGTCACCTACCACCCCTCCAGTGAGTCCATGGTGCTCATCAACAGCTTCTTCGTGGAGCAACTAGGTGACATAGAGCTTACTCAGGGAACTTGTAGTAGGATGTTGTCACCTACCACCCCTCCAGTGAGTCCGTCGTGCTCATCAACAGCTTCTTCGTGGAGCAACTAGGTGACATAGAGCTTACTCAGGGGAACTTGTAGTAGGATGTTGTCACCTACCACCCCTCCAGTGAGTCCGTGGTGCTCATCAACAGCTTCTTCGTGGAGCAACTAGGTGACATAGAGCTTACTCAGGGGAACTTATAGTAGGATGTTGTCACCTACCACCCCTCCAGTGAGTCCGTCGTGCTCATCAACAGCTTCTTCGTGGACCAACTAGGTGACATAGAGCTTACTCAGGGGAACTTATAGTAGGATGTTGTCACCTACCACCCCTCCAGTGAGTCCGTGGTGCTCATCAACAGCTTCTTCGTGGAGCAACTTGGTGACATAGAGCTTACTCAGGGAACTTATAGTAGGATGTTGTCACCTACCCCTCCAGTGAGTCCGTCGTGCTCATCAACAGCTTCTTAGTGGACCATGTTACCTCCAAAAGCCTGTGGTCCTTCAGGTCACCTGACTTGACATTAATGGATTACTAATTACTTCTTGTAGTGCCATCTAAACGGGAGAGCTTATAAAAACAGACCACAAACCATTCAGGATATCCGGGTTGACATCCCGACCGAAATAAACAATATCGGAGTAGGCATCTTTCAGAAAACATGGTGAAGCGTGTCTTGAAGACGAGGGAGGATACATTCAACACTTGATGTGATGGTAAGTCGATATCCCACTACTAAGCCCTCATTTACACTTATTTACGTTACCAGGCTTATTTATTTATTAATTCGAGCAGTAGACATATAATTAAAAAGTGGAACCTGCCACTGAAACAACCTGTAGTGTGTCTATTGCATGTGAATAAAACATATTAATGCTGATATTTTATCGTGTGAATACAAATGTGGAATTTGAATCGACTCGATCCCCCCCCCCCTACCTACCTCCCCCTTTACCCTCTGATTTCTTCTATGAACAATTCCTCCATCTCATCTAATTATTATAAAATAAAAGTGTTTTGTTGTGTGTTTGTGATTGGAGATGGTGTAATTATGTGAAGAGTAGTAAGAAGGTCACAACTATTATCCAGTTTCTTCGTTGTTTATATCGCCTGCGCCCAGTAATTACACTAATGGACCGCATGACGGTGTACTTAGAAATATCCTCCAAGCCCGTAAATTAACCACGATGTGCACGGGATGTTTATTTCATGTTTTTTTTTTTTACAATAATGGATGCAACAAAGCTTTGTTCACCTCGTGATGTGCATGGAGGTTGTTATTAGAAATATTTTTCATAATAGTTATACTCTTTATTCTTCAAGATCGCATGTACAAATCATTTTATAATAAACTTTTGCTAGATAAAAACCTTTCCGGTAGTCGGTGGAATATTTCTCGAGAGAATCGAGAAGCTAAGAATAAATTAGTTATATTCATAGTGATTTAGTAAGGAGAATTATAATAATAATTATTCAAAGGAACGCCTAATCAACAATAACAAAAGGATCTAATTAAAACTGAAAAGATAATAAGTGATATGAAATATAAGGTAAAAGTTAAAGATATCGTGAAATTTATTTAGCAAAAAAATATTGAGTTTTTAAGAAAAAACCTTTAGAAAATAAAATGAAATACAGATAATAACAAGTCTGAATATAATATAATTATATTACATCATATAGAAGAGAAGATATATGAAACAACAGAATACTAAGTAGGACTTAAATAATGAAAACTTATAAACTTTATGAATCCTATTAAAGAGGTGTAAAATAAGGTAGAAAAAAGGAACAATAGGGTTAAAACACAGGAAACATTAAAATTGGACAAGAATACAATACAATGAAAATTACATATTCTAAGGTTACAGATTAAATGATTAAACCATTATAAATAAAGATATTATATTAGGTATAGTAATGAATTAAAAATATTTAACATTTAAGGTAATATTGTTGATAAATCACAATTGTCAAAAGAAGAGTATAAAAATTGTAACCAATGAAAGTGAACAGGAATATTAAGGTAGAAAAATTGTTTAATAGAGGTTAGAGACGTTAATTATACGAGTAAAACTTAGAAGAAAGAAACGAAATTGTGTAGGCTAGAAATAAATTATTAATAAAAAGTTGTTGAATATAAACGTTCCTTAGCTAATATTAGTTCCACTCCTTAATCCTTGAACGCCAAGAGGATTAAGGAGTGGAACTAAATATCAGCTAAGGAACGTTTATATTCAACAACTTTTTATTAATAATTATTTTCTAGCAACACATTTTCGTTTTTCTTCTAAGTTTACTCGTATAATTAACGTCTCTAACCTCTATTAAACATTTTTCTACCTTAATATTCCCTGTTCACTTTCATTGGTTACAATTTTTAATCTTTTTTTGACAATTGTGAATTTATCAACATTACCTTAAATGTTAATTATTTTTAATTCATTATTATACTAATATATCTTTCTTTATAATGGTTTAATCATTTAATCTGTAACCTCAGAATATGTAATTTTCATTTATATTATATTCTTGTCCAATTTTAATATATTTCCTGTATTTTAACCCTATTGTTCTTTTTTTCTACCTATTTTACACTCTTTAATAGGATTCATAAAGTATAGAGTTTTCATTATTTAAGTCCTACTAGTATTCTGTTGTTTAATATATCTTCTCTTCTACATGATGTAACATATATTATATTCAGACTTGTTATTACTGTATTTTATTTTATTTTCTAAAGGTTTTTTCTTAAAAACTCTATGTTTTTTGCTAATTAAATGTCACGTTATCTTTAACTTTTACCTTACATTTCATATCACTTATATCTTTTCAGTTTTAATTTGATCTTTTTGTTTTTTGTTATTGGGGTTTTTTGGGAAAATTTTTAAATTAAATT